>JPKC01003563.1:0-11733 GCA_000750925.1 Pseudogymnoascus sp. VKM F-4518 (FW-2643)
AACCTCCCCACCGCCACACCACGGAACAAAAATCAAAGTATTTCGTAGCCCAAACGCCATGCGCCCCATCTCCCTGGATTTTCCCGCCGGCGCCGCGCAATGCATGATAGATCCAAAGGGAACAAGGGTGTGTTAGTTGAGGAAGCCCTTGCAGGCGACTGTGCCGCAGAGGCACGGGATGCGATCGTCGCTGCCGATCTCGCGCTCGAACTTGTAATCGTAGGTGAGTTCCTCGTCTGGATTGCAGGTTAGTATATATTTCTCTATTATTGGTGGTTGGGTTAAAACTTACTCAGCTTAATATCGCGGAGGGCATAGATGACGATGCGACGTGTGCCCTCGACCTTGATGATCTTCGCCGTGCAGTTCGGCATGCAGCTGTGATTGATGAATCGTGCAATTCCACCGCGCTTCGTCGCATCCACGACCGTGTTCTCGTCGATGCGGAAGAGGTAACTGCTCCCGATGCCGCTCTTGAGGTATATACGTTCACGCAGATCCGCAACAGACTGTCGCAGCTTCTCGCCCACGTACTCAATAATCATATCATTCACCGCAATATTCTCCATCGCGTACAGGCCCCAGTTATGAATAGCGGAACGAGCGAACTTGACGGGCTTCTTGCGCTTCTTGAGCTGGTTGAAGCGCAGGGCGTCAGCCTCGCTACCGAGTGTTTTCTTCTGGTCGTTCAGATCGGCAACGAAGCGGCGGTTATTGACACGGTTGGCGCGCGAGGAATCCTTGGAGACGAGCTTGTCGGCAGTAGCTTGGGTAGCTTGGGCAACTTCCGAGGGATCCTCCTTTCCATCCCTCTTGGCTCGTGCTTGGCGCTCCTCTCGATCTCTCTGGACCTTGATGCGATGTGGGAGATACTTTGACTTCTCCGAGTTGAGAATCTTTGTCGTTCCCTCAGTTCTCGCAGATCCAGTTTCGTTAGGAACGTAGTAACCGTTAACGGAAAGGGGACTTGTGATGGCCCCCCTATAACCACCCGCTTTGGCAGCTCGTGATTCCATTTGTTGCCAAGCCCATACCGGGGCACTCCCGATCTCCGCCTGTGGTCCTTTGCCTAGCGATGAGCGAAGACTATCTTCATCTTCGTCGTCCAGGGCAAGGTGCTTGAGACCAGCCAAATCTAGGACTAATTTGGGGTCATCGTTCACTGTGGACAAAGGAACGTCTGTAGGTGTGCCCCACTCAAGGTCTATGTCCACAACAGGATCAACCTCGTAGATGACATCGATGTCTGAATCGGCATCAACATCGGAGTCAATGACCTCTTCTTCATCTTCTTCCTCCACTAACTCTTCCAGGTCCTCCTGTTGCTTCTTCAAGGCCTCACGTTCCTCAAAGAGCTGCTTCTTGGTCTTCCTCTTCTTGGCAGGCTTTAGACCCTTCTTCTTGAGAATAGCCGCTGCGGCATCAGGAAGAGGGGTTTCGCTGTTGTCATCAAGCTGTGGCGTCTCATCACCATCCGTCATGGTAACATCATCCGCAGACGGATCTTCGCTGCCGATCTTGTGGGCAGATACCTCAAAGATCGCATCGCCCGACTTCTTCTGGCGCTTAGTGACCTTATCGGCCTTCAAGAGCAGTTTCCTCTTCTTCGTAGGCGCGGAATCTGAGGCAGCAACGCTTGCCTCAGTCATCGAATCATCAAAGTCCACCAGCGCTTCATGCGACTCGCGCAGCTTGGACCTGGGCAAGAACGAATCATCTTCCGACTGTTCATCCTCATCGTCCGAGCTAACCCTGCTCCGTGGTCTCGATTCAGGCTCCTCCGTATCGCGCGCCGAGATCCGGTCTTCATTATCTTCATCCCAATCGTCACGGTCTGTGTGGAAATCATGGAGACGGTGTGGGTGCCGACCAGGTTGGATGATCGTCTCCCTCTTGTGTAATTTGCCCCGTCGCTTCTCCTTAGCTCTGGCTTCTGCCAGAAGAGCCGCTTTTTTATTTAAGCGGCCCTGTGCCTTTCGAATCCTAGGGAGAGCGGTGATATCGAGCTTGCCCGCTTTGAGCAGTCGTTTATCGACGATTTCGGCCCTTGAATTGGGTGTTCCCACAGGTGTAGTATCCTCGTCTTCGTCATCTAAGAAAGCAGGCGGAGCCTTGGAGTCTGCTGGGTCTGCGATGTTCAAACGTCGTCTTTTGGCAACGTGGTTGTCGGGATCCAGATAGGAGTATAGTGCAGGGGCAGCGACTCTGATTTTCAAGTCTTTAATCAACTTTTCCGTCAGTTCTCGAACAACAACGTCCACAGCCTCCTTTGCTGGGTCGAAGTTCTTCGCTCGCTGCCTCTTCTCCTCTTCAAGGTCGATTTCGTCATCTCTCTTCCTTTGCGCAGCGTCATCTCGATCCCTATGACTCTCTACTCTGCGACTTGGGCTGGGATGACGCCTATATGACGGCCTTGAAGGCTCGGGGTCAGCCGGAGCAACTTGCCCTGTCCCCCACTCTGCGTGAGGCTTATGGTCCTCGTTCTTTCCATCGCTGCCGAAGAGGAATATTTCCATAACCATCGTATACGTGAACAAAGACGTCCCGTTCGCCTGCCTGAGACATCTTTGGGCATCTAACCGGCCTTTGACAGAATCCGGGAATAAAATGAAATATCCGGTTTTGTCCAGACGCAAGTTTTCAAGTTCAAAGGTGTTGAGCTTGTTCTTCATATGCTTAACGCTGGACCCCAGTACAGGGACGGAGTCGTGCCCGACGAATATGTATGGCTGGGTCTTGATTTGCGGTTTGATGGGAACCAGTTCAATGAGCTCAGAATCCCTTGGTGGGCGAGGAACAAATGCTGGTGCATGGCCGGGCCCGCGCGGAGGCGGTCTGGTCGCAAAGGACGATGCTGGGCCTTTTGGAGCTGTCGGCGGAGGACCAAAGGTTTTCTCTCCATCACTACCTTTGACTTCTGCTTGGGGCTTTGATGCCACTGGTTTGAGGGCCTTTTTCTGATCCGCCACGACCTTTGTAACTAGCCGCTTGCTCCTGACACCATCTCGGTCGAATTCCACCTTGACGTTTGTCCCCCCCACCTTCTCGCCATTTCCCTTTCGCACAGCTTGTTTCGCCGCGTTAATGGCGCTCATCTTCCTGCCCGACTTATCGCAATCTGCGTAGCGAAAAGTTGCAATTCCGAGAGGCGTCCCGGTTTCTGGGTGCATCTTGTTACTGCTCTCCTGAATCTGGCCATAGCTCGCAAAGACGTTCAAGACCAGTTGTAGAGGCATGAGCGGATCGAATCCGGTAACCATAACTTGCGTAGGAGGCCCTGGCCCAACCGATATCTTCGGGTCAAACTGGTAAGGTCTCAAAAGCATGGGCTCATGTCGGAGGCGGGCTTTCGCGTGCATCGTGTAGTCTATATCGATCTTGCGGTCGCCGCCGACAATGCGCGGATCCTCCGGGGGAGCGTCATCTTCCTAATAACCCGTTAGCACTCAATGCACTCGTAAGATGACGCTCCCCACGTGGTTTATACATACCCAAGAGATATCCTTATGTTTGACCTTCGGTTTTGGTTTTATGCCAGACTTGTCGAGTTGCGGATCGAACACGCATTTTTGGCCCTTGGGCTTATCTCGATCTCGCACTTGTGCTCGTTGGGGCTCCGCCATATCTTGTGCTGGTGGTGGTGTATCTTGAAGCACGTGCTTCGATGAGGAAGATTCTACGTGCTCCAAAGACGATGGAGTCTTGAGGCCTGTTTTGGGACCTCTCGGGCTCGCTACTTGTCCGATGGGCGATGAGTCGTCATTCGTCAATGGCGTGAGACTGATTAGGTTTGAGGCCGCTGCAGCGCCAGTATTCTGCGCCGTAGTACTGAAGACAGAAGACGCAGTGCTTGTGTGCGAGCTTGTAGATCGGACACAGTTTAGCAAATCCCCTTGTTGTAGCTCTCCCTCATCAGCCGCCGCGAGTATATTCGTATCACGGGCTCCCTCGTCGCCAGCCGCGCCAGAGATACTGCCCCGCCCCGACTCGTCGCGTGACCTGGACGGGTTATGCGCATCCCGTTCTGCATTCACGGGCTCGAGCAGCGGGGAATCGAGGGGTTTCGACTTTGCGCGCTCGCGCTCCTTGGCCCTGTTCTTCGCGGCTCGGGGGGCTGACGGGAAGAAGTCCGAGAAGCCCGCCGTCGAGGCGCGCGACATGGTGCTCGCTGATCGGTTCAACCCTGGCTCCCGCCAACCATCGCTCTTATGATGTAGGAGATCGGAGTCAGGTCATCGGTGGAGTCTGGAGGCGGCGTGGGTAATATAAATGTACGCGACGGGAAAGGCCAGAGTCACGTAACGCGACGTCAGGAGCGCTTGCGTCGCGTTGGGTGGGCGATCTACGCCGTTGTAGCCTTGAAATGAGTGTATAATGGGTCGCAGTATTTAAATTATGTGAAGCAATGAGGTGGAAGGTCGTGAAAGAGAGAACGGAGGTGCGACGTGTGAGTGAAATTTGGATATGAGGTCGGAATTGACATGCGCTTCGAAATTCATGCCCGCGAGATCAAATTGGCCAACCGCCACTAGGCTGAGTGCGGACACTAGTACATGTAAACTTCATGCCTAAATTGTAAGGCATGAGCTATATGAGTCCACGATACTCCCACCGCCCCTATCTCTCCTGTCAAAACTGATATATAAAACAATGTAAATTAATTATTATGGAATTACATATTGCAGAGCTTCTTGTACTTCCTGCGTATTTTTGGAGTAGAATTTCCTTTATTCGTAATCCCCTTGTTACCGGGAACTTCAACCTGTTATCCCTACACGCTATTCCGTGCCATGTTTATGCCAACTCATCCAGGGTATATCGCCAACCTAAACCTCAGTGGCTATTCTGAGGAGAACCTCAGTTGTTTTGAAGAGCCGCCGCTCTGGACTTCCGCCTTAAAAGTGCCAGCCTCCTCCCAATGTGCCCAAAGCACAAGACGGAGCAAAACAGGACACTCATGATCCAAACTGCGCTCTCGAACAACTCATTGTTGCCGCCCTGCGCATGGAATCCTGTGTGGGCAGAGCCCGAGGTGCTGTTATATGAAGATGGAGCAGCAAGCGGGCTCTGAACCATACTGGAATCAAACATGAGTAGTCCAGTAGTCCCAATTAACCCAACGGTGACGGAGAGGACAAAGCCAGGCTTCGAGCGATCCAATAGATACCACAGGAATGGGTTTACAAGGGCAAGAGTAAGAGAGGCCTGCAGGGTTGATGTCCAGGCAAGCTTGCGCTGTGCCATGTTAGTATTGAACGAAATTCCATCAGGGGAAGTGGAGACATACAATAGCAAAAGCAATGCCAAAAAACGCCCCGATACTTCTAACAACCGGAGTCCATTGTGCTGCCACTCCTTCCTCCTCGTTGGCCCCATCAATTACTTTTCCGCCAATAACACTGCTTGTTACTTCTTCGCCGAAGTATTCCTCCCACATGCCATCGAACCAAGGCAGCGCGCTTCCCATCGCCACGCCCGCTACACCCCAGAATAGTAAGTATTTCTTGTCGTAGCTTGGTTGTATAAATCCTTGGGTGCCGAAAGGCGCGAGGCGCTGTTCGTTATGGAGGTGTGTCACCAGCAACCCGTATGCGGTGCCGAGAAGAAAGAGTAGGGCTGATCGCAACGTGAGACCAACGATTCGTAGGTGTAGTGGTGTGACAGGTACCACATGCGGCGAACGAGCCTGTGGTCTGGAAGGCACATTGGAATCGGCCGGAGACAGTGGCGTCATGGCACCAGTGCCAAACGGAGTACCGAGCTCATTATCCGCCAACTTCTCTGGGAACGCTGGCGAGTATATCCCAAAGAGCGTCGAGGACGTTAGGTTGAGAACCGAGCGCGTGGGGTTTAAGCTTGGGGTATCGGAGCCGCCATTGGGGTAGCCGTTGCCTGCCTTTGCATCAAGGTGGTTTGGGGAACTCGGGCGAACCGATGGTGTCGAAGCTTCGGACTCGGACGGCGGAGTCGCGGTTGTGAGGTTGATGTCGAATGGACGTCGAGGAACCGGACGGACGATAGGAGGAGATTCGTAAGACATGATATCTGTCTTTCTCTGTTTGCTCGTGGCCTGAATCAAGAGAGTGTTCGGCCCTGTCAATTATTTGTTGAGGGCTCCGAATAAACGGGTGAGTGGGCGATGCTTCACATTCGCTGTTTCACGAGAGGGGCGACAATAATGCACAGCGGTGTGCTGCGTGCGAGGCTGAATGTATGATAAAAGTAATAGACACGTAGTTCTGGTTCAATTCGTGAAGTTGGAGAAGAATCTCACGATCGTCGTCGTCCTGATCTCCCGTGTGGGTTTTGCGTGCAGGGGGGGGGGCCAAAGTTTCAGCCTTGTCGGTATGTGCTCGGCCGCAAATAGTCCCCAATAGAATATTCTCGGCCTGTCAGAAAGTGATGACGCAGGCAAAGATGTCAAATTAGAGAGAGAATTCCATAGAAATATGAAATGCTTATGGTAGCAATAATAATAGAGTTTGTTGGGTTGTTGGTGGAAAAGAAGGTTAAAGAAGAGGAGGGGAAGTGATGGTACTGTAGCTCAACCTATGTGGCCGGAAGGCACAGTCATCGATTCATGGAGTGCACCTGGTGCCTCCTCTAGGTCTAGATCCCTCCACACATCAACACACACCAAATCCATGGAGCAGGAACACATTACGAACGACGACAACGCGCTTTCCTAATTGGTCAACGCCGACGGCTGGTGTATCGTTAGGTCCTGTATACGGTTAGGCCCGCCGACCAACGTCGAAGATACTTATCATGTGATTCCAGACCATCCCTGTGGTCTCCTCCTTTTGACGACCACGGACTGGTCAGGAGTGTGCATATACTGCATACAGGTGCATGAAGATGGGGATGGAGCGATGAAATGGCAATGCGGTGCGAGGTGAGAATGTGACATGCAGATCCTGTGCCACTGTAGCATTCTTCACCAGCCAAGGCGAGCCAACAAACATGTGCCTGTCACATATCACATATGAATCAGTGAAGCATCCTGGGTGAGATTGTCACAAATGCATGAACGAGGCAGGTATTGGCGAGTCAGCTTTCATTTCGGTGAATACCAAAGAGTATTAAGGAAAGCAGACGTAAGCAGAAGAACATGCAGAAACGAAGTGACACAGACTCCCGGCCAGAACACCACCGGGTATATTCGCAGAAAAACAGAAACAGAACGCAAGTCCACCATGGACGCAGAAAAACAGAAACAAATCGCGGGTCCTTCATGGACACCACAAAGGTAAAACTCCCCCAGAAAAACAGAAACAAATCGCGGGTCCTTCATGGACACCGTGAAGTCGAGAGCGCGCCGACGCCGAGAGAAGGAGCCGAGCAAAGTGATGGCAGCGAGGTACATCAGCAGTGCTGGCGAAGCCGAGAAGTGCCGAAGTCCAGAACGAAGCCGCCCGTCAAGACCGGGAGCCGCGAGGGCGCAAGCAACAAGCCAAAGCCCAGGCCCCAACTTGGCGACCGAAGCGGAGACAAGACATCTGACGACCTGCCAGAAGCGAGTTCCAACCGCGGCCACCGAAGAAGAGACACCGAACCCTGACCCGACGGCGCGGAATCCTCAAGCGCGCTCCCGATCCTGGAAATCCAGGAGCTTCTCTTCCCGCGAGAGCCACGCTTCGAGTGATCGTTGCTGTGCGAGCGTTAGAAGAAGGTTGCTGAGGTTGCGGGAGGGAGGTGGGGGGGAGGTGAACTTACCATGTCGCATCTCTCTGCGCGCGGGTGGCCACGGCTCCGTGCGAAGACCGCATCGATGCGGGCCCGGAGTCGAGCCTCGGCGCGGTCGGGAAGAGGAAGCGGATTGGCGACGGCGGCGGCGGCGGCGGCAGCGACGGTAGCTGGGCCGACGGCCGGTGCTATGTCGACGATTTTGACCGCGGCGACGACAGCCAGAGCAACTGGCTGTGCCGCAGCGGCAACAAGGTCGACGGCACCGGCACGATCGGCGGTGACAGCGGCGTCGACAGCCGGATCCGAAGGGTCGACAACAGGCTCCGGAACCGAAGGGGCGGCAGCAGGCACAGGAGGCCTGAACCCCGCCAGTGCCACTTCCATCATGCCCTCCATGATGCTGTTGTACGGCAACCCTGGCCGCAAAGGCCCCTCCAGTGGTCTGGCGCGCTCGCCACTCGAAGAAGCCGAGTGCGAGCTGCACGATCCAGAGCTGGAGGACGACGACGGCGTCGCGGGATTGCCGGGGATGGAGGCCGAGGATTGTCGAGGCGGCGGTCCGGAGTTGGCGGTTCGACGGCGCTGTGACGACCGACCCGCACCATCGTCCTCCGCATCTCTGGTGCGCTTGCTGCCCGACGAAGTCGAGCCCAAGGCGCGAGGGCCAGAGACGGGAGGTGACGGCGATGGCGCAGGTGCGTCGCCAGAGACAGACACCGAAGAACGTCGAGAGGGGTGTCCGGGGCTGACACTGCGGCGGCGCTGTGACGACGTGTCACCCGCACCATCGTCCTCCGCATCTCTGGTGCGCTTGCGGCCCGACGAAGTCGAGCCCAAGGCGCGAGGGCCAGAGATGGGAGGTGACTGCGATAGCGCAGGATCGTCGCCAGGGACAGACACCGAAGAGCGTCGTGTCGGAAGGCGGGGGCTGGCGATCCAGATGTCGTCCTCGGAGGCCGCGCGCCTGATCTCTTGCTCTCCACCGGATGGAGAGGCGGCAAGGATCGGCGAGGCGCTTGGCGATGACCGAGTCGTTTCATCGTCCGAGAGGCTGTGACCACGAGAGGCGGAAGGCGTTCGTGTCGGAGCCGAGATCTCGGAGGGGTTTGGAGAGCCCCAGAGGTGAGGGGTGGCGGGAGGGTCGGCGACGGAGTTGGCGCGGCTGCCGCTGGAGTGGAATACCCAGTGTTCCGTGCGATCGGCACTGTCGACGTGCTCGACCGACGGGACTGGGATGTCGCACTCCAGGGCGGAGGGCGAAGAGGGAGAGAGAGAAGCCGAGGTGTCGGTGTCGGTGTCGGTGTCGGTATAGGAGGAGGGGGGTTTCCTCGGGAGGGTGAGCTTGAGGTGGCGCGGGGGCGCCATTGTGTCTGGCGGTTGTTGTGGTAGGTTGTTGGTGGTTGCGGTTGCTGAATTTGTTCTTGGTTGTCGTATCGAAGCTTTTGTAATAGTCGAAAGATGAGGTACCGGAAGAAGAGAGAAAAAGGAGAGGATGCGAGCTCCGAGAGGAATATATAGGGGCATCTGTTACAATGCAGTCCATCCTGCCATTGAGGTCGCCATGGAGCTCCATCCTGAAGTTGGCAGCCGAATTGTGAGGGTGGCCACAATAGGGGTGACAATTGAAGCAATACGCGCTTAATTGGTGACAATAGGGGTAAGCGCGGATTACCACCAAATCCTCGATAGACAATAGAAACTGACAATAGGAAGCTCTAAGCGATAAACTAACAATAGGAACCGACCGCCCACACTTTCGATTTGGAGCACTTATTGCTGCCTTCGCAAGCTTGGTGTTCAAGACGGATATGTGAAGGTTTGAACAACGCAGCCCAAAATCCCAAAGATGAATAGCTGAGAATTTATACTGGCAATTTAAGTTTATAGAATCCCTTTTTTTGACTACAATTTTGAGTGACTAGCTCTTTGAAAGGCTATATAATAACCCATAATATGATAATAATGGCCATCCGTGATTGAGCGCCATAAGTTTTGGAATAATTGCTGTAATCACTGGCTGATGAGCACGGTCACTGAGAGGCACGAGTATCCCGTTGAATTACTAATTCCTATAACACTATTCTTTTATATTACTATTATAGATGATTAATTTAGAAACTGATACTGAAAAAACCTATGAAAGTGGATGTTGTAGAGATGAACGACGTAGCATCGCTGGGCACCCCTGTCAGAATCCCCAGCTAGCAGAAGAGCCGCACCTTAAATCGCGACCCAAGAAGTGGCCGAGGCCATCGACAGGGTCCATGATTTATTTGCCCGCGCAATGAATTTCAACTCCCTCACATCCAGCCTGCGGCGGTCTGTCCGGCCCAGGGCAAAAGTGTTATGGACGAGTGACTGGGTGTGCAAGTCCTGCAGGACAAACCTCGCTGTCCGGCCGCGGTATTCAAGCACGAAGACGCCCGTGGAGAAGCCGTACTACATCACAACCCCGATATTCTACGTCAATGCCGGTACGCACCATACACAGACGAGTGGAAGAATTCTTTCTGACGCATTGCAGCGCCCCATGTGGGACACTTATATACCATGGTCCTGACGGACATCCTCAAGCGCTGGCAGGAGCTCAAAGGTCGTAAGGCGATCCTCTGCACCGGCACCGACGAGCACGGCATGAAGATCCAGCAAGCTGCTGAGATCTCAGACGAAGACCCAAAGGAATTCTGCGACCGTGTGTCGGAGACATTCAAGCAGCTCGCTGCGCGGGCAGACCTCTCCTACGACCACTTCATACGCACTACAGACCCGGATCACAAGGAGTCCGTGCAGCACTTCTGGCAGCTGCTGCAGGAACGGGGCTACATCTACGAGAAGAAGCACCAGGGCTGGTACTCCGTCAGCGACGAGACCTTCTACCCCGAATCCGCGATCGAGAAGCGCCTCGACCCCGCCACGGGCCGCACCTTCATGGCCGCCCAAGAGACCGGGAAGGAAGTCGAATGGACAGCGGAGATGAACTACCACTTCCGGCTCTCCGCGCTCCAAGCCCCCCTCCTCGCCTTCTACTCCCAGAACCCCCAATTCGTCGTCCCCGCCACCCGCATGCGCGACATCTCGCGCTGGGTAACCGAGGGCCTCGAAGACCTCTCCATCTCCCGCCCCATCTCCCGCCTCACATGGGGCATCCGCGTCCCGAACGACGACTCACAGACCATCTACGTCTGGCTCGACGCGCTGGTAAACTACATCACCAAAGCCGGCTTCCCCAGCGCCTCCTTCTTCGACGGCAGCGCCGGGTGGCCCGCCGACGTCCACGTGGTGGGGAAGGACATCATGCGCTTCCACTGCATCTACTGGCCCGCGTTCCTGCTCGCGCTCGATCTGCCGCCCCCGAAACAGGTGCTGACGCACGCGCACTGGACGCTGGGGCATGCGAAGATGGCAAAGTCGACGGGGAATGTCGTGAATCCGTTTTTCGCGATGGATCGGTTTGGGGTGGATGCGATGCGCTTCTACCTCGCGCATGATGGGGGGATTACTGATGATGCGGATTATGCGAATGAGCATATTGTGGAGAGGTATAAGAAGTGCCTCTCCGGCGGCTTGGGGAACCTGCTGCAGCGCGTCACGGGCACGAAGATCTGGTCTGTTGAAGCGGCTGTTGAGGCTGCGGCTAGGGGTGAGTTTGACGCGCTGGAGAACCCGATTGTGGCGCTGCATAAGGTGGGGGAGGTGGTGGATGGGCATTTCGAGGAGCTGAATCCGCGCGCGGGTTTACATGAGATTATGCGCGTTATTTACGACGTACGTTCCCCCCTTCCCTGACTGCACTCACACACAGCTAACACCTCACAGACGAACAAATACATCCAATCCGCCGCCCCCTGGACCGTCGCCAAATCCAGCACCCCCTCGAGCACGACAGAGGTGCAGCGCATCATCTTCCACACCGCCGAGGCGCTGCGGGTATCGGGGATCCTGCTGCAGCCGTATATGCCTACGAAGGCGCGGCAGATTCTGGATATGTTGGGGGTGCAGGAGGGGAGGAGGGGGTTTGGGGATGCGGTTGTGGGGGGGGATTTG
>JPKC01003564.1:0-11774 GCA_000750925.1 Pseudogymnoascus sp. VKM F-4518 (FW-2643)
GGGGGCGCGTGGCCCGCTCGCTTGTATGGCCCGCTTACCTATCAAGTACGTTATCAAATATAAGATTTGTCAGCGACTCCAACCCACCAACACGAACAACGTTAATCCGTTCCTGACAAGCTCAAGCGTGCTACGTAGGCACAGCTCCCTCTCCACCTTCTCACCCCAAGAGCAATCATGTCAACAATCACCGCCACCGCCTTCCAAACCTCATACCCCCCAATTCTCCCTCTCAGCTTCAATGGGAACCAGCCGGAGACAATCCGCCTCTACCCACTCTCCAACTATACCTTTGGCACCAAGGAGAACCAGCCCGAAGAGGACCCGTCTGTGCTTGCCCGCTTGAAGCGCCTCGAAGAACACTATGAGCTCCATGGAATGCGCCGTACCTGTGAAGGCATCCTCGTCTGTCACGAACACAATCACCCTCACATCCTGATGCTGCAGATTGCAAACGCGTTCTTTAAGCTACCGGGCGACTACCTCAAGCCCGAAGACGACGAGATTGAGGGGTTCAAGGCGCGACTGAATGAAAGGCTCGCACCAGTCGGGTCGCAGTTCACGGGAGAGGGAGTCAATGAAGACTGGGAGATTGGCGACACGTTGGCGCAATGGTGGCGCCCAAACTTTGAGACGTTCATGTACCCATTCATCCCCGCCCACGTCACAAGGCCTAAGGAGTGCAAAAAACTCTACTTCATCCAGCTTCCGCGACAGAGTACGTTCCCCGCGTCTCTATATTGACCATAACTAACCAATGCAGAGGTTCTTAGCGTGCCAAAGAACATGAAGCTCCTCGCCGTCCCACTCTTCGAACTCTACGACAACACTGCGCGCTACGGCCCTCAGCTGTCCGCGATCCCGCATCTGCTCTCGCGTTACAACTTTGAATTCGTGGATGAGAAGGGACAGGTTGTTGCTGCGACACCTGGCCAAGCGCCAGATGCCAACGGCTACACGCCGCAGACAAAGGTTCTTGCTGGTGGTGATATAGAAATCGATGATTTCCCTACGAACGAAGAGGAGCTTTGAACTTGCAGCACACAAAAACGGAGTTGGCGTTAGGGAAAGCATGGCTACATGCGTAGATACCATAGAACCAGGTGTACAATATATAATGATCGTCAAGAACATTTGGGTGGGTTGGCATATTGCAGCCAACAGAATTGTGACGAGCTGGAACTGATGCTACTTATGCCTTCTCTCCCTGTATCGTAGCTACTACCTTCCTCTGGTGCCTAGCCGCCCTGAACTCTAGATACCACACTCCCTGCCACGTCCCAGTCGCCAGCTTCCCATCCTTGATAGGTATTGTCACGCTCGCTCCAATCAAAGCGCTCTTGATATGTGCCTACAGCTAGTTAGTAAATATCTAACCAAACCGTTGTTGAAAGCATACAGGCATATCGTCCAAACCCTCCGCCGAGTGTCTGTATAGGTTTCCTTTTTTATCCTCTGGCGCAATGCGGTCAAGCGCATCGCTCATGTCCTCCCTGACATCTGAGTCCCAGTTCTCGTTGAGCGAGAGTGCGCATGACGTGTGTTGGACAAAGAGGTTGACAAGGCCCACTTTGTAGCCCTTGAGCTCTGGAAGACTGTCGACGATGTGGTCGGTGACAAGATAGCTGCCCCGCGACTTGGGAGGCAGAGCTATTGTCTTTTGAAACCAGGACATAGTGGCGGGCGAGGGTTCTGTGACGCTAGGTGTCGGTGATGACTCTCGGAGAAAGAGCGCGATTGAGCAAATATAGAGCGGCGCGTGCTACAGATAATGGAAAAGCGAACGCAAGAACGCAAGAGTAAGAATGGGTTTGAGGCGGGGTTTGGCGATCTGTCGAGATCGTGAGGACGGTTGGGAAGTAAGTTTGGTGGGGGTATCGGTAAATTTGTGATGTCACCGCGCGACGGCAAAATATTGAAAGTATGGAAAGGTTGGTGTATAATAAATTACCTGGGTAATTTTATGTGGAATCAAACAGTCGAAAAATCAGCGGGTACTTTTCAAGTAGGAACATCGACATGGTTTTCAGGCTGTCCAAACCCTTCGTTCGATGTTATACACCCCAGCTCCTTCATACATTTGTGCAGCAAGAGTAGCTTTAGCGGAGGAAGCTTGCTTATTACCGTCGCATAGAAGAAGCATTGGTGTTTTTTTTGGTTTCCTTCCGTGAGGGGAGGGAGGAGAGTCATAATGCCACCGGGAGCTCCGTGACGGAGTCGAACCGTCGTTCCATCGCTCTCCTCTTGAGTGTTTCAGGTTTGGGGGTTTATCTTGTAGTATAGGGTGAGAGTAGGCCCGTCATCGCCCTTTTTAATTCAATTATATATAGACTGTAGAGACTAGGTAATATTGGCATCCCATTGCCTGTTAGTAGGAGTCTAGGTAGGGGCTTAGGGGTCTATAGTTGATATCAGTTAATAGCGGTAATCTAAGTTAGTAGTAAGGAGGGGTTGGAGGCATTGCGGTCCCTTAAGTATGCATATATAGGGGTTCTCGTTCTAGACTTTAGTAAATATAGCTTCGTTATAGATAGCGGTTTGATATATTTCTTTAGTGCTAAGCACTCTTTCTAATAAAATCCGCTGCAGCATTATAGTATAGTAGGATTAGTAGGCTCGCTCTTTAGTCTAGAGGTAAACTAGTTTCTCAAAGGAATGTGAGAGGTAGGCCTTCTAGATGTTCTAGATTGCTATTCGCCTAATGGATTGCTATTGGCGTTAGGCTATGCAGTTATAGGATAGGCTGAAAGCTATAAGTGCTTTGAGCTCATTCATAGATGTAGGTATGAGGGTCGGAGACTTGTTACTATATTTTTACAACGGAGGCCTAGACAGCTTAGGCAACTGTGCACGAGATCTAGATATAGTCAGTTGTAAAGTCACAGTTATAGATGGGACAAAGTTGGAGCGGTGTAGAGAGCCATTCTAGAGAGAGCCCAGTGCGGACTTTATTATGTAGAAGGATTACCGTCACATAGTGTAATCAAAAATAAAAGGAGACATGTAAATCATTCCTTGTTCCTAACGCGACTCCTCTAGCGCTGCTACTCAGACATGCTACATATTCTAGTAGCTAAAACGAATCATTCACAGATACCGAGAATGTTGATAAAAGCAGAAGCAAAGCAAATTCTTGGGTATCTGTGGCGGTAAACATGAGAAGTGCCAATCCCAGGCAGCCATAAAAGAAAATATCATCATCCTTGATGCGTGACGCCTAGCCCGATACCAGAGGTAATTTACCAAAGAAATAAGAAAACAATATAAGAAACAGAAGCCGAATACGGTTTTCGGTGAATCAGCACTCGAGAATCACAATGCTGTTCACACAGCAACCCCGTTCAAACCAGAGACGAGGTCTGACTGATAGCTGTCCATGCCTAGCATAGAATCTTCGTCAGTCGAGTTATCTGTAGCGCCATCCATGTTGAGTAGAGCAAATCGGTTGATTGGAGCCTTTGCCTTGGGTGGATTATTCTCCTTTTGAACTGGGCGTGGTTTGGGGACTGGGATGGGAGCGGCACACTCGTCAATATCCCATTCGATTTTGCAGCCTTTATATTTGCTTCGTGACCTGTTGCATGTTAGAATCACAAAGTTTGCTTATGCACTCCACTCACATCATGCAGGTTCTCGCAAACATGGCATTGTGGACGGAATTGGTTGATACATGGGCATCTCTGTCGACGAATTTAATGCTGACGACGATTAGGTTGTGGATGTGATCCAAATCTTCCCGGATAGATTCATCTGTATGCCTTGTACTTGCGGATCGAATGACGATATTTCTTGTTGCACCCATGCCGATCTTGTGTGCGACATGATTTGCGAGAGTGAAGTGTCGGTCTGACCACGAAATCGCGACCTAAAGTCAATTTAGAAATCTGTATTGGCAAGATAATGCAGCTCTATAGTACTCACCCTCTTCCCGCGAATATAAAGGTCGTTGCGCTTAGCATAGCGGAAAAAATTGTTTGCAGCATTCCCGTCTAGAAAAGAGATGGATGCAGCTCGATCTTGGCTGCGAAGGAAAATATCAAGTAGCATTCCACCTTTGACGGCATCGGTCACATCTGCATGCGTGGCCGCTTCTGGGAGGTTGCTTAATTGTATCGTACGCTTGGTATTTCTCAGAAACTGGCCATCACGGCCAACTTCAGCGCGGTTATTGCCGTTGTTGAAGTACCCATCCTGCCCTTCATTTGGAGAATAGATGTCATCGAATTGACCACTGTATTCTACGGCTTTCGACGTATGGCCCACCATGTGGCTGCCATAGTTTGCGTATTTATTGGCGTTTTCGTTATTATAACTGGGGCCAAATCCATATGTTGTGGGAGATTCTTGGGCCCGAGTCAATGGGGGGTCTGGTGTGCAGCCTGGCGCCGTGTGGGTGGTGCTACCTTGAGCGTTGATTGGAGTTTCGTCGCTGACAAGGATCTATACCGCCCCAATGTCAGTTTCTGATATGTAGTTTCTGAAGTGAAAGCTTGCATCAAGAATATCTTTCGAGACCCCTCCTTTGTACAGGTTTCGGCGTAAATTTGCTAATGCACAGTAAGTCCTGAGCTGCCCTGCACTGATAGAGCTTGGAATCTGGCGTAGAGGCCTGAGAAGGTGGCATACCATATTCTCGAGAGGAAGTAAGCTATACACTGTTAATATGACAGTGTTTCATAAAATGGGGACATTGTATAACGCACCAACCCATCATAGTCAGATTTGGGAATTGTCACCATGGACAGGTCCGTTGGTGTACTGTGGTCTACCCCAGAAGAATGCTACAATGGAAATTATATTAGAATAGCTTCAAAATCTGCTTCGTAAACGTACAAACTGTGCTCTGTCATAAATACTCATATTAGCCTGGACGTTACATCTGCCTACGGCACCAAGGGGCCCCATACGAGCGGGTGTAACTTACTTCCGCAACAAGGTTTCAAAATAAGCTCTGTCCAGAGTCACAGAACTAGACAAAGTAGCCATTTTGTCTTTCCAGATTACTTTGAGGACGACTATCCACGTCGTGCACTCCTGTATATCTGGTATCTGTTTACTTTTAAGAGGGATGGGATGTTGGACAAACGACGCAAGAGCCAGAAGGATAAGGCGTGCTTGATGGAGCTTAGCGTGTGAATTAGGGTTGGCGCTAAATTATTCGCATCTGTTGCAGGTGCGGGATGTGGGTCGTTCTTGCCTGGTGTATATTATAATCACGTGCAGATTATTGTGTTATACACGTGACTAGACGAAAGAAAGTACGAGAGCGGGGCTGGCTGGGGAGAATGCCATACTAGCCAAAGGTCACTATGAAAGAGCAACAGGGAATATAAGAACCAGCAAAATTTTGTGATATGTACTGGTAGTTAAATATATGAAATCTCACCTGTAGCAATAGCATATTTAAAATTGTAGATGGTACCAAAAGACTTTAATCCCACCTACCACTGAAATATCATCTGGCATCACCAAATTGTCTTACGCGAAATTTTAGGGCTAGCCGACAGCGCGCCCGCAAATTCTCCCTCTGACAACGTCAAAGCCAACGACAGCGACGTCTACCTCAAGCATCTCAAAATGAGCGGATTCCAGAACAGCGGTATCCCGGCAAGGGACTTGGATGATGCGTCTGATGTCGCGGAGGAGGTCCTGGCCGCCGACTACCGTGAGCAGGTCAACTATCAGGATGACGACTTCGAGGGGGGGTTGAGCATGGCCCAACAGACCGACGACATCCAGTCGCGCCTCGCCGCTGCTGCGCAACCCTTGGACTTTTCCGCCTCTCTTGAAGTCAAGTTCCAGAGCTACGACAGCTACTGCAGCTTGTTCCACTTCATCTTGAACTCCGACGGGCCAGTTGACTTGGAGCCACCTTCCGTAAGATCCTCCAAATTCCAGCAGCAAGACCAAAACTAATGTTGCGGGCTATAGTACTACTGGGCATGGGATGTCATCGACGAATTTATTTACCAGTTCAACAGCTTCTGCTCCTACAGGAACAAGATTGCGCGACAGGCCAACAACGACGAGGAAGTCCAACTCCTTCGCGACAACCCCAACACCTGGGGCTGCTACAGCGTGCTGAACGTGTTGTACTCCCTCATCCAGCGATCCCAGATCAATGAACAATTAGCCGCCATGAAGCGCAACGAGGAGCCGATGGCGGTCGCTGGTGACTACGGTTCCAAGTCCATCTACCGCATGCTGGGATACTTCTCGATCATCGGTCTCCTGCGCGTCCACTGCCTGTTGGGCGACTTCAGCCTCGCGCTCAAGACCCTCGACGACATCGAGCTCAACAAGAAGGCCATGTTCGCGCGCGTCATGGCTGCGCACTTCACAACCTACTACTATGTTGGGTTCTCCTACATGATGATGCGCAGATACGCCGATGCCATCCGCATGTTCAGCCACATCCTCATCTACGTCTCGAGGACCAAGAACTTCCAGAAGGGAACACAATACGATTCCATCTCGAAGAAGAACGACCAGATGTACGCTCTTATCGCCATCTGCGTTGCTCTCCACCCAACCAGACTGGATGACACCATCCACACCGCCCTGCGCGAGAAGTATGGCGACCAGCTCCTCAAGCTCCAGCGCGGCGGCGAGGAGTCCCTCCCAGTTTACGAGGAGCTTTTCCGCTCTGCGTGCCCCAAGTTCATCTCCCCAACTCCTCCCGACTTTGATACCCCAGAGCTCAACGTGGACCCCATTGAGCACCACCTCAAGATCTTCATGGACGAGGTCAAGACTAATATGTGGAGCCCAACCGTGAAGTCTTACCTGAGGCTTTACACCACAATGGACTTGAAGAAGCTGGCTGGCTTCCTCGAGGTTGAGCCTGAGGAGCTCCGCAGCTTCCTCTTGGTCAACAAGCAAAGGAGCAGACAGACAAGATGGAGCGAGAACGGGCTTTTGGACGGAGAGGTTGTCAACGCTAATGATCTCGATTACGCTATGCAAGGGGTACGTTTGTCAATGTGTTTTATGCCAGAATCTCAGTTTGCTAACGTACGACGTAGGATCTTATCCACATCTCCGAGGCAAAGGTTGGTCGCAAGTTGGTGGACTGGTACTTGCGAAACTTGGCTCGCACATATTAGAAAACGCGGTGTGATGGTTTACTCTGATGAACGCCGATATGGATTTGCATGGCTGGGGCGTAAATGGTATAAAACTGGGGTGCTGACGGTCGACTTTGAAATAGATGTCAACGACCGTGATTCCCTGTTAGTTAGTTTATTAGGCAGTAAGCAAGAAACAAAGAGTTTTAGAGACTGGAGATTGAAGATGGTGTGACTGGTGATAGGTGATAGGCGGCTGCAGTTCTGCAGTCTTAGTTTATGCGGTGGGCTGCTGGCCGGTGTTGGAATGTTGGAATGTTGGAATACCGCATAGAGCAAGCTGAAGCCAAGCCGCAGGGGGAAGATGCCGCGCAACCTTCGCTTGTAGCAAGCATTGTCTGGGCGGAGCGGTGACCTGTTTCGCAAGTGGTGTCAGCAAAACATATAATATCCGAACCTTCATATTCACATTTATTGCTCCCTTGAGCCTCCTGCTCCTGCGGTATAATGTTGTACATTCCGGAGGATTAATTGAAGCACCCGAAGAATCGCGCTTCGGTGGCACGTGCTACCCGTTTTTTTGTTTACTTCGTTCACTCCTTAGAATCACAAAATCCAGGGTCAACTCACCGTGGTTGTCATAGCCGACGACACTGCCGTGCCAGAGAGCTATCCAGCGGAAACTGCGTGAAGGGCGCCCACTTGGCACCTTCCTTTTGGTAGGTTGCCACTTCATATTTCAGCTTCCAAGACCTCTCTTGGTGGGCATAGAGTACACCAGACAGTAACAACAAAGGCTGTCCACCACCAAGCACAACATGTCAACCACATCAGGTCCAAAGACCCCAGGCTCTGGGTCTCCAGAAACCCCCTCTTCCCCCTCGTCCTCCAGGGCACAAAGAGATGCCTCGGTCGTGGGTCGTTTCAGCTTACCAAGTAGCCCAAGGCTTGATACCATCACGGAGCATATGGCGACCACCCAGATTGGGAGGCACGGATCTGTCTCCAGCATTTCATTCCTACCACCAACTGAAATGTCTGGTGTCTCCTGGACAGACCCAAAGCCAGGCCAGAGGGGAAGGCGCAGGACATTATCACCCCCAGCACCAAGGTTAGTCCAGGTTATTTCTTCAATATTCTATCTACAAGTTGTCCTATATACGTCAGCAGGCAGCTGAATATTATACTGAGCTTCTGCTCGGCAGGACAGTCTATCAATATCTGCGCTTTGGCGAAGAAGGAAGGCTGCATAGCTATGAGCAGCTTCGCTTAGTGGCGACTGGCGGCCCGGCGTCAACCCCACCTTCACACCTTATCTCAACCCACCTTTGATTGTTAGCTCAAAGTGCCGCGGCCGTTGCTCACGTTCTACACTTGCCCATTCTCTACCAATATAACTTAATCTACATTCTTATGTCGAATCTAACAGAACCGCGCAGCAAGTTTGAGCCTCACGTTTCTTTCGACAACTTCGCTGGCGGGGAGCCGACGGAGAGCAATACGATATCGCTGACGTTGAACGAGAAGCATCGAGGTTATCAGCACAACAGGCGATCGCGTACGTTTATGGTAGGTGTCGATGAGAATGCCTACTCTAATTATGCGCTGCAATGGATGCTAGATGAAATGGTGGACGATGGCGATGAGATTATCTGTCTGCATGTTGTCGAGAAGGACTCGAAGATTAGTAACGACAAGAGCGTTACACAGAAGAGTTACCGGAAGGAGGCCAAGAGGCTCATGAAGGAAATACAAGACAAGAATGCGGAACAGAGGTCTATTAGCATCGTGCTTGAATTTGCCGTTGGGAAGCTACAACAGACATTCCAGAAAATGGTCAGTTTTGTCTCAGCCTGTCAGTCGCAATGGCCTGAGTATTTACTAATCGGCCCATTTATACAGATTCAGCTTTATGAACCCGCTATGCTTATAGTTGGCACGAGAGGGCGCAGTTTAGGGGGCGTCCAAGGCCTGATCAACAATCGAAACTCCTTCTCCAAGTGGTGCCTACAATACTCTCCTGTACCCGTCGTAGTCGTACGGCCGAACGATAAACGAGACAAGAAGAAGAAGAAGA
The DNA here is from genome assembly GCA_000750925.1 of Pseudogymnoascus sp. VKM F-4518 (FW-2643). Classification (NCBI taxonomy): domain Eukaryota; kingdom Fungi; phylum Ascomycota; class Leotiomycetes; order Thelebolales; family Thelebolaceae; genus Pseudogymnoascus; species Pseudogymnoascus sp. VKM F-4518 (FW-2643). Next base: position 9,145 of record JPKC01003564.1, read on the forward strand.
GAATCAACGACCCCACACGACACAACTATGCCCACATGCTGGAGGAGAGTAGATTAGGAATGCACGAGGCGAATCTACTTCCCAGCAGGTCAGAAATCCCAGTCGAAATTCTCCCAACCAGAACGCCAGATGATGAGGCACATGAGGTCGCGGCTGCGCTTGGTCTTCCGGCTAGATTCGATCCCACAATCCGGTTGCTAGATGTCAACAAGAGGTTGCATGCGCATGCGCAGCAGAAGCAAGCGCAAACGCAAACCCATAGCACGACGACCTCGCAGGAAAGCTTGTTTGATAGTAGGCCATCCACCCCAGGCGGAGGAGGGACTTTGAAGTCTAGCGTTGCAGACAGCCGTGGGGCCAGTGATGACGAGTCGGGAGATGACGACGACGAATTCGAGGTAATGCCTGGTGGCGCCTTGGTTGGTGATGTCCCGGAGGCTCTGGAGAAGCAACAGAAGCTGCAGGCGATGGAGCAAGGCGAGGCGGCAGCATTATTTGCAGGACGGAAACCATCTCTCGAATCGGTTGATAGTAGTATCTCCAACTCGGGCAACGATCAAGGATAGATGCATGGGACTTTTAATTAATGAATACGCTTTTACTTATGCGGCCTGAAGCCTTAGAGGAACTGTGGGCAACTGATAATTGATCCTGTTGTTAAAACCAATATAATTCATTCTTTTGGCTTGGGATTTCAGTAACTGGCTGTAATAGTCTTGAGTTACCAAGAGTCTTTATTTTACTTATAGTTGCTGTGAACAACTCAGGCAACGAGAGGGTCTGTAGACTGTCCGGAGTCTCTATGCACGGTCTCTCCTCTGCGGCCGACCAGTGAGATATAGAAGTCGAGACCTCCCAATCGACCCTCACGTGCACCAGTGGAGACAACCCATCACGTGATCCGATGTCGATCTCCCGTCCGCATGCAGCCTTGCGAGCTCCGATACGAGGAAAACCGGATTGGACAACAACTCAACTCTCTCCTCCGCAACACCACAAAAACCCCGTGCAAAGCACCGCCGCCCTCAACCCAATGACTTGAAATGCGCCAGAGCCTCGTCCTCCCAGCACCGAGGACCCAGTCCAATGCTCCCCCCCACCGACGACACGTGCGATGAATCATGCAGCATGCCGATGCGCCCGCGCGCCCTGCTGTCTTTCCACTCCCTCGGCACCCTCGGGTCGGCGCTGCCATTCATCCTGACTTTCCTCCTCGTCAGCTACCTAGTCGCGCGGCATCTCTTCCCTTTGCTCGCTGGCGCTGCATCCCGCGTTGATGACGACTACTACCTCCCGTCCGACGCTCCGCCAGCCCTGAAAGAGGCAGAGGCGAAACACAATACCTGGCCTCTGCGCCGACGAATCGCTGCCACAAGCTTCGGCGCTACGATTGCCCTCGCTGCCGTCCTTGCGGAGTTGATTCTATGCGAAATCTCGAACGCGCTCGACCCCGAAGCCAGGGCCCTGACGCTGCGCGTCACGGTGCCTGCCTTGCTGGTGCTACTGGTGCTATGGATCCCATTCCTGGAGATACAATCCGTAATCCGCGGCGCCGGGTGGGACTTTATAAACCGGCGGGACGGGCGACTGAATAAGATCCCCTGCATTCTGCAGGGCCTCTTCTTCGCCATCTGGATCTCGATCTTCTGGTTCTCAGGAGACTTCTCCAGTACCGCGTCCTCATTCGACGACATGCTCGCCCCCCTCCCCGCGCCTTCAATCTCTGACGCAGCACTCTCCCGCGTCGGCGTCGTAGGCATCTCCCTCATGGCGCTCCTCTCAGGCTTCGCCTCCGTCTCCTCGCCATGGCAAGCCTTCTTCCAACGTTCCCGGCCCGTCACCGATTCCGATCTGGCGCGCAAAGCGACTGGATTAGACGCCACGAACGATCTCCTAGCGGCTAAGAAGAGCCGTCTACGCGCCCTAAACCACAAACTCTCCGACGCCCCCGAAGAAGGCTTCATGACCCGCGTCCTCGGCTCCATCCGCGGCAACCCAGACGCCACAGAAGTAAAGGCGTTACAACTCGAGATCTCCGGCCTTGAAACAATGGCCGTCAGTCTCTCGACCTCACACACGCTCCTCCGAGCCCGGCATGCGGCGCAGGTGCGCGCAAAGTCGCCATTAGGACGATGCCTTGTCGTTCCAGACGTCGCGTTCTCGATATACTGCGTCTACCGCATCGTCGCGACGTCTATTACCACTCTCCAGCGCTCGTCATACCCGCAGAGCACATTCTCTACTTCGGACCCGATTAACCGCGTCCTCAGCTTGCTGGTGAAACATGTCGACGCCTCGCTGGACCAAGCGGCGTGGGCGCGTCAGATCTCGTTCCTGCTAGCCGGCATCATGTTACTCCTCTCCTTCAACTCCGTCCTCCAAACCCTACACGTATTCTCGCGCTTCGCGCCCGGCTTAGTTCGGCAGGCGCAAGCGAACTTGCCGCTGGCGGTGGCGCAGATAAGCGCTATGTATGTGATTAGCGCAGCGTTGCTACTGAGGAGCAATTTACCCGCTGAGGTGGCGAGTGGGATTGGGCAGGCGCTGGGGAAGGGGGTTGATGCCGGGTTTGTGGAGAGGTGGTTTGAGGGGTGGTTTCTTGTTGGGGGTGGGGCAACGGCGTTGGGGAT
>JPKC01003565.1:0-11793 GCA_000750925.1 Pseudogymnoascus sp. VKM F-4518 (FW-2643)
TCATCGCCGAATACTATTCGAAAAGCACAAATACTAATACTATTTTGGGGAACACTGTTCTTTTGTTGTGAGAAAGGGTGAATCCAAAATGAGCTAAGACTGTACAAATATCCACTCACTCTTATTTTTATAAATCTGAGATAAAATATAAATATTCGTCCAAGAAGAACCCAAGTAATAAATCACATAAAATATCAAAGTCTCTCTTCCCTCGCAAGAGGGAATGGCACAACCACTATCTATACCACAAATCCCTAATACGCGGCCCCCCACCAGCACCAAATATCAATCAACCAACCCCGTCCCACCTTTCTACGTACCTGCCTACGCGCACTCGCCAACCACCCATTCTGCCTCGTTGTTGGCGCTACCCCTCCGTCATTGGCGCTACTAGACCGATGTTGGTGATGTTGGTTTCACGGCCGCCATGGTCGGCGGCTGGGCCTGTGGCGCAGTTGGGGCGGGTAGCCGCGTTGGGTGTTGGATCATGGGTTGTGGGTGGGCGGGATAAGGTGGGGTTACGAATGTATAGTTGGGGGGTTGTTTGCTTGTGGTGAGACTTTTCACGTGGTGGACTGGATGATGGTGAGATGTCGTCAGGGTGCGACGTGTGTTCGAGCTTCCAGAGTTGCCATAAACCCCACAAAAACTGTCACAGTTTAAAAAGTAAGTTACTAGCATGAGATAAACGTCTCCATTTTCAAATATGGTCGAGAAAAATATCCATCACCGCCTAATTGAGGCACCCAAGAACGAACGTCTATACGTCTGGTATCTATCACCGTTCCTCGGAGAGTAGTAAAACCCTACGACTACTTAACCCATCAGTAGTCCTACGAAAAAATCACATCCCAACGCCAGTCATTAATCCCACACCCTCGTAACCCCTACCTGGCACACTTTAGACACTCTAAAATGCACCACCACCGTTATACCCTCCGTATCCCCCATTCCCATTCCCCCTCGGCCTCTGCGAATTCGAGCTCCCCGACCTGCCCATATCTTCTGCAGCCGCGCTGTTCCACGAGCCATTCGTATTGCTCCTCGGCTGCGGCGCAAAGTACTCGGTCGAGTTATTCGGCGCTGCCGCCGGCATATACCCGCCACCGCTGCCATTGCGCGAGTTCACCGAGTACCCCCCCGGACCAGGCGAGCGGGGGTTATTGAACTGTCCACCGCCCGCGTATCCCGGTGAGGCGAGAGCGGGACTGCGCAGACCGGCTGCGTCGCCGTAGGGCGCAGCGCCGGGACGGAGAGAGCCAGAGGGTGATTTAAGGGATGCGCCTTGGCCTTGGTAGGCGGCTGGGACGGTAGGAATTGGCGGGTCAACGGAGCGGTCGTTGCCGGGGGACTTGACGACGCCTCCTGCGGCGAATTCCTGGGCCGTCATGCCGCTGGGACCGAGCGCATCGGGGCTGATGCCCGCGGCTTTGAGTTCGATCTGGTATGCGGCGTCTTCGCGGTCCATGGCTTCTTGTTTGGCGCGGAAGGCCAAGGCTTCGCGCTTGCCCTGGCGGCGCTTGCGGCAGCAGGAGAAGAGGCAGAGGCCTGCGAGGAGGAAGGCGGCGCCGCCGGCGGAGGCGTATATGGCGACTTTAGAGGTGGAGGGGAGGGCGTTGAATTTGTCGCTTATGGTGGGCTTGGGAGGGGCCTTGATGTCAAGGAGGAGGAGGTGCTGGGTGGAGTTTCCACTGTGTGGGGTTAGGAGTTGTTCAGATGGATCATCACGAGCAGAAAGTGGACTTACGGGATGGATTTGATGCTCTCCCAGCTTCCAGTGAGGTCGCCGTACTTGTATGCTTTTGCGCCAGTGCCGAAATCTTCGATATCGACGCTCTTAATGTACATGTGGAATGGTGCGTTGTCGAAATTGGTTTCGCCGCCCGCCCACTCGATGACGCCCTTCTTGTTGTCAGGGTCGCCGCCTGCCCAGATGCCCAGCTGGACAGTCATAGGTGTCTGGGGGTAGTTCTGGCCACCGAGGGCATCTTCGTACATCAGAGTGCGGACTTTCTCGGTGTCGACGAAGAAGTCCAATTGCTTAGCGGTCCACAGAAGGGTGTAGTTGTGGAACTCGTCCATGGGCTTCTCGACGGGGTGCCAGAAGGCCCTGTCGTAGGATGTCTCGTTTCCCTTGCCGAAGTAGTTAGACTGAACGTGGGTTTCGTTGCCGCCGATTAATTCCCAGTCCACCTCATCAAGATCCTTGGAAAGCAAGACAATGGACGAGACGATTCCCTGTCCGCGAGCAGCCTTCATGTGGACTTCGACTCTGCCGAACATGATGGTGAACTGCGATTTGAGAGTAGGCGACTCCTTCTTTGCGTTGATGGGAAGAAGAACGCCATCTTTCTGGTACCGGGCGTGACCCGCCTCCACGTTCCACGTTGAGCCGTTGGATTCCTGGGAGAAGTCGAAGTTGTATCTCATAGCCAGCGCAGGCTCTTCCGGACAATCCTTCTCCCTAGGGTTGCAGTCTGTTTGGGTTTGGGCTGTCGCGAGGCCGATGAGGGCGACGAGGGAGAGGCCCACGAGGCCACGTAAATTGGGTAACATGGCGGATAGAGAGTGTGGTGGTTGATCGTGCAAAATCGGTCAATCGAGATAGATTATTGAGAGAGGGTGTTATGTGTGTGCTGATGTCGCAGCTTGGAGATATTTGGCTTCGGTCCTTGCGGTATCAAACACGCATTGAAGCAGAAAAAATGAGGGTATATTGCTAAAGAGCGCAGCAAGAAAGCATGAGGTTCAGAGAGTGTGGTTCAGAGATCAACTCCTATGTGGTCAGTGTATTGCGCTGTGTCGCATGTGAACGAGGTATCGAGTATTCGTCTGATACGTATGTAAATGATGGAAGTGAGATAGCAAAGGCCAACAGTGAAGGAGAGTGTTTGTTTAACCAGAAGTCATTCTCAAGGATCGAGGATTGAGAGGAGAGGAGTGAAAAGGTAAGATCTCAAACGGGGCAAGGTGAAGTTCGAAACGGGTCTGAGGAGAGGGGGGTGCTGGGCGGTATCTGGGCGGTATCGAGTATGGTGGAGTAGGGTGGAGTAGGGTATCCTGTACGGTATCTTGGGATGGCACCAAGGCCGGATCCCCAGCGTTATTGGGGGGGGGATCCGAGAGTGAACAGCCAATGGGAGGGTCGATGTGCCTGACGTACCCGAGATTAAGGGGACCTTTGACTGGCATTAAGTTGCATTTTAGCGGTATTTAGCGGTGTTGACAGCCTTTGACAGCCATTTGCATGGTTACTTGCTGTATTGGGTTAGCGTTATATGGCTGGCGTACTCCTAAAAGACACCAAAAGGCACCAAAAGGCACCATCTGACACCAACGGCAGTCCGTCTCGAGTATATGAGACACACTTCTGATGGACTTGGTGGAGTTCAATATAGCCTGCAATATATACGAGGGGGATCATCGCGATTTAACCCAACGGCGTCATTTACAGCGTCATCTCTAGTTTATATAAGCCTTCGACGTGGCGCAGAAATAAGGTAGTTCATGCCTGAGGTGAGAGATGCTATTGTGGGGATGCCCTGCTGCTGGAACCCGACCTTATCAACGGCTGAAGACACGAATTAGATCAAGCAAACATCACTGATAATATTAGTACTCGAGTACTTATGCCGCCCAAAAGTCTAGAGGGACTGCACAGCGCTGAGGATTGATGCTGGCAATTTAATCTGATATAATTTCCCTCTTTCGCTCCACTTCTAAGTAACTGATATGACAATGTTAGCCTTTAGTCATTGAGAGTCTTTATTTCAGCTACAGTTGCTGTAATCACTGCTGTATTTATGAGTAACTAATAAGGCAATTAAACCCTTCAGTAACTACTAGTCCTCATTTCAGTTATAGCTGCTGTAATCACTACCATCGTTCACAGCCCCTCTTCAGACTTTTGAGCGGCACGAGTACCATTGCTAACGTTAACCCCAACTCCGCCCCTGCACACCGCGCGCCTTTCCAAACACCAGTAAATGCTCCATCATAAAACCCACCCCAACCGCCCCGATACCATCCTTCACGGCTTTGCCTTCTTCCTAACCATCCCAGCACCCAAAACATTGACTTCGGGAGCTTGTGCACGCTCCTCAGGTGCAGCCTCGGCAGAGACCCCTCCATCGTCGCCAGCTCGCCTCTTCTTCCTCACAAGCCCAACATTCAGCGTCGTGACGGTATCGCGGCCTGGCAAGTTTCTCGCCTCAAAAGCCCGCGTGCCAACGACTGTAGTCCCCCAGCCGAGCGTCTCAACGGGAGAGCCTCCCAAGACCTCGCCGGTCCATCGTTTGGTGGCTGCGCACGCCAGTTCGAGATTCGCAAAGTCGAGAGATAGGAGGAGTTCGTGGAAGCGATGGTAGTCCTTCTCCTCGAGCACCACTTGCCCTCTGCTGTCGGCTGGCCATATGTAGTACGGCGTTCTCTCGGGCTTTGAAGGCCTATGGCCACGGTTGTTTGCCTTGACTCGGGGTTTCCGCGGCACAATCGGTCCTGAGAGAGTGGGCGTCTTCCTCGCCTTCCGGCGTTTATTGCGGGACGGCGGCGTAGTCTCATCTTTGAGGGCTTCCACAGTCTCGCTCGGCTGCCCAGAAACTCGTTGCGGTTTGACGGGACTAAGATCTGGCTCTGTGAAACTGCTTGTAAAGCTCGTCTGACTTGTCAATGCCTGGCTGCTGGCTGTGTCTTCTGCTTCCGATGGAGGAGTTGGCGCGAAGACGACCCATATGAATCCTACGAGACGGCCCGCACTGCACTCTTGTCGGAAAGCCATCATCTCCCAAAACATATCCAAATCCTTCACACTCTTCCACTGCCCATTATCCTTCCCCTGAGACCCAGAAAGCTCCTCATCCAACTCATCAAGATACCTCGATTTTGGGTCGTCTGGGAAGTGTGGAACCAGGCACCGAGGAGGGGCATCCGGGAAAAGCGCAATCTCTCGTAATGGGTGTCCAACCGTCCATGTCTTCGCCTCTGCGTGCTTTGGTGGTAGGAACGCCTTCGTCTCATATGTATCCAATCCCGGCACCGTCAGATATCCATGAATGTTATGCCATCCTCCGTCTTTCTCCTTGGCCAGTAACGGGTTCAGCACCCGGCACCACCACTTCACCAAGCCTCTGTCATCTAAGACATGCTTCCCTTTATTATCAATGCTCCTTGCAAATAGATATTGGTCCTGCGCCCGGGCGAATAGCGAAACGATGGTTTGTATGCCGGGTCTCTGTCGTCGCTCCACCAAGTATGACAGAAAGGCCGAGCTGATCTCTTTCAGCGGTGACGGGCTGCCTTTGGGCAGGTCTAGAAGGTGTAGATATCCGCTGGAATCGGCTTTCGATACGAATAGCGTGGTGGAGTGCGCGGTCGAATAAATGAGGACCTCGATAGCGTAGATGAGCACTTCGCCCCGTGATCCTGAAGTGGCCTTGCCATTTGAATTTATCGATACTGACAGGAAATGGCTTTCGCAGTATGTCCTGTTGGGCCGCTTTCCTGGGGGAGCGGAGTAGATGGCTGAAGTGGACGTTGGTGGCGTGGATAGATGGTATACCTTGAAGCTTGTGTCCTTTGGCAGCGCTTCACCAAGCAATTGCTTCAGGGATTTCCTCCCATCCTTCTCCCCAGAAAGTAAGCCATTATGCGCCGCCATAAGTATAGCAATAAACCAAAAATAACCTCATACTCCTAAGAACTGCTTGAATAAACTGTCTTTGTCCTTGTGCGCGCAGCTGGAGTTCACCCCAGATAAGGTTGGTTCCAAAGTGACGCGCCGCGGCCAGGTCCCGAAATCGCCTAGCGTCAATTCAAACTCCAGAATTTCGACAACCACCAATTCCGCACCCTCATCAATTAGGACCGCTCAAACAACTCAACGAGTGCGCCCCTTTCACCACACAATGGCCACCAAAGCGCCCCTCCGCTCCCTCCAGGCGATTGCCCAACGCCCCAGCCTCTGCAGCGCCTGCACACCCCTCTCCCTCGCCTCCCGTGTCGCCCCAGCACAAGCGTCGAAGCTCTTCTCCACGAGCGCCGCGCGCACCGAGGAGCTGAGCGAGAGGCCGCGATGGTCGTATACGCCGGAGAAGATGAAGGCGCCCTTCCACCCGCGCGTCAAGGACCCGGCGATGGCGTTTACGGTCAATGAGGACCCGGCGCTGCTGGACGCCATGTACGCCAAGTTCCTGGGGATGGGTGGGGAGAATGCGCTCACGGATGAGGTCAAGTGGCTTGCGGTCACGCATAAGAGCTTCGATCAGGGGAGGAGGGGGTTTAATGATAAGCTGGCTTTCTTGGGTATGTGGTTTCTTGCGTGGCTCGGTGGTGGCGGGCTGGAATGGGGAATTGGGGCTAACGAGTTATCATAGGGAAGCGGATTCTTGTGCATCAGGGTACAATGGTGCTGCTTACGTCCCAGGCACCGCCTCCTCCATCGACAGATACTTATAACCGTGAACCCTTCAACCACCCATCCCTCGAGGGCCTTCCCAAGGTCCAGGCAGTCGATCTGGGCGATGTGCTGTCCAAGCAGAGAGTGGGACAACTCGCGCGCTCATATGGTATGGACCAGGTCACAAGGTGGAAGCCAAGAAACGTATGTCCCTCATAATAACCTCCCTATGGCCCTGAACAATCCAATCTAACTCTTAATAGCCGCTGAGACTAGGAGCATCCGGTATCGATGTCGTCCTCACAACCTCCGTGTACGCTATAATCGGAGCACTGGCGTTACAGAAGGGCGGCGAGTTCGCCGGCCAGATCGCGAGAGAGAAGGTTCTGAAGCCCTTGGGTCTGTTATAGGCGAAGCGGTTGTGTATTATACATTTTATGAGCATTTATTGGCGTCTGGATGTTCGAGTATTGTAAATTAGAATATAGATATTGTATGTTCAAAAGATTTAGTTTGGCTCTGGACAATGGGGAGAATCGTCGAACGTGACACTATATTTAACTGCGTGCTCTATATTTGCGCTAGAAGAGCGACTTTTTTCCTAACTACCATAAACGCCTTCGCTATGCCCCTTTATAACTATATGCAATAACTTCAACCCCCGCACGGTCATCAGCGTGCTTCACAAGCCTCGACAACCTGTGCCGTAATATCCTTGAATATTGGTGACAGCGAGCATTTCGGGTACTTCGCAACCAGTTGCCCTGACTCTCTAGTCTCGCCATTTGTGTTTTGTCCATCTGCGCTTTCCATTGCCTGGCCATTGACCAATGTACCCGCCGGGTACGAAGGTGTCCTGCCCGCCTCCACCAGCATGACAAACTGGGGATCGATCGGAACACTCCCGAGGAATTTAACACCGAATTCTTGCGCCATCACCTCGCCGCCCCCAGAGCTGAACACGTTTGTGCATTCTGAGCAACTGGGACACACAAATCCGCTCATATTCTCCACCACGCCAATCACGTTGATCGCCGTCTTCACGCAGAAGTTCAACTCCTTCTTCACGTCTGCAGTGGCCACAGCTTGTGGAGTCGTGACAACAACAGCCCCCTTGACTTGTCCTGGCGCTGCATTCTTCAGCAGCGTCTCCGCCAGACTGATGTGCTCATCTGAAGTCCCGGGTGGCGTGTCGATCAAGAGGTAGTCAACCTCGCCCCACAGCACATCGCTCAAGAACTGGCGCACCATAGCGGTCTTCTTTGGCCCTCTCCATACGACTGCATCGCCTCGTTCTCTGAGCAGGAAGCCAAGGCTCATACATCGCAGCTCGCCGATGCCGGCTTCGGGGTCCGCGGCGTGGACTGGGACTGGTACCCATCCGCCTGGGGCTTGTGTGACTTTCGCGGACTCGATGCCGAATAGGCGGGGTATAGATGGGCCCGTAAGATCGATATCTAGGACTCCGACTGAGTGTCCGGCGAGGGAGAGGGAGAGCGCAAGTTGAGTTGTGATCGAGGATTTGCCGACCCCTCCTTTGCCTGAGAGGACCTGTAACACAATAGATTAGCGGGGTTCTTGGGTCGCCATAAAATAACTTACAAGGACAATATTTTTTATCCTATCTAGAGACATTGTGTATTATGCCGCTATCTCGCCAGAAATCTCAGGTTGTATATAATTAGATCCTCAGTCATATCATGGTGATCCGTAGAAATAAATTCAGAGACCCTGGGGTTTATGTTATCGCTACCTTGCTGCAGATTAGCAAGCAACGCCCGCGGCCCCACCTAGATCGGCACCACGTTTTTGCGGCTTCCGCAGGTTCCGAGCAGCAACCCTGCATCATCGACGTAGGTAGACGCGCATCCCGCAGCCCCCAAATTTCGATCCAGGTAACTACTAGGCGCTGTGGTTTTGCCATATGAGCAACAATTCACAAGCTCGGGACACGATGAAAGTCGCGTTTACCTTCGAGCTGCAATGGATGATGCCTGGGGCTCGCCATGGGCAGATGAGGCGCCAGGGACAGCTAAGAAATTAGATGAGGCGAGGCCGAAGCCGATTGTGATAGCTACGGAAAAGCAGCTCCCGTTCGACTCAGGTCCAAGATCGCCTTGGGATGATGACGAGGACGGTGAACAGTGGTCGGCAAATCTTGACCATGTAGTCCAGGAGCAGCGTACATCGACAATAGAGGATGGAGATGCGTTCTGGAGCTACCATCAAAACAACGGACACAAGCCTCTTGGGGAGGATGAGGCGGCTGTGACGAGGGTCGACTCGCCCTGGACTCCGCACTCGCATGAGGCAGGAGAATCACCGAAACAAAATCTACAGGGTGAAGGAGGGGAACGAGGTTTTGACGACCCCTGGGCACAACCAGATGTACAAACAGAAGCCAGGCTATCGCCAAATTTGACAAAACAAGCTTTGGAGCCAGTTAAAAGCGTCGATGCGGACTCATACCATCCCCACGGGGAACTTAGTGGGATTACAGGCGACGTTCCTCTACAAGAAGAACGCCAGCTTAAGTCCTCCGTCGAGGACTCTGCCCAACCCGGAACATCCCCATTTCAAGATAGTGGCAAGAAAGCCCCCGCTATCGAGTCACCTGGCCACGAAGAGTCCGATGCCTACTCACGGGATAACAACTCTGAGCCTCCAACCTCAGAAACCCCAGATAAGAATGCGTCCCAGTCCTCTCGGCCGTCCTTATCACTCTCGGAACATAGCCACATAAATGAAACGACCAATGATTCTCCACATACGCCTCCTGATGGAGAATCACTGCCCATACCAGGTGAAACTAAGGACACTTCAAAGGTCAAGGAGTTAGTTCAGCTATTTGATGGCTTAGCTGTGGAATCTCCCAGCGCCCCCGAGGGTCGCGGCGACGAAGATTTTCCTTTGGCTTCATCAGAGCAAACTCCCGAAGAGCCTTCTCCCGCGGAAACGGAGGACGAGTTTGGCGATTTTGAAGATGGTGTCTCCTTTGTCAGTGCTAGTGCAGGTTCTGATGAGCCGGACGTGTCTACGGATGCTCCGACTTCAGTACAGCCGTCAAAGGCTGCAGAAGAGCCTATTATTTCACGGCCAGTAGAGCGAAGGACTTTCGAACGCGGGTCGATAAAATTTGACATCGACAAGTCCATTGTGGATCGGCTCTATTCGGATAAAGAGGTATCACCTGAGTCTACCAACTATGGGCCGTCAGATATTGACAACCCGATAGCCGACTCGCTTTTAACTGTCGAGCAGCGAAAGGTGTGGTATCGAATATCTCGATACGGGACAATGCGAAAACACAACTCTGGGAACGATGATGCCTATGTTAGAATGGGTTGGCAGCATTCCAAGGTCCGAGAAAAGACACTTGATATTGTGCACAAATGGATGGAGGAGGGTCGCCTAGGTGCCGGCATGGCCCTTGGTGGAGTCGGGAGGGTCGAAGCGATGTTCAGCTGGGGCAAGCCCGGGCAAGCTCCAAATACCGAAGCCCTGCATATAGCTCGCAAGGCGTCACAGAGCAAGGTGAGACAACAACCAGCTTTGCATACTTCACCGCCCCGAAAGTCTACACACGATGTCAAGCCTGTCCACAAACGGCAGAAAAGCTCCGTGAGCTCTATCAAGAGCATCGTGAGCTCACCAGTTGAACCCAGCCCACGTTTCAGTTGGAGCACTGCGCAACCTACATCTCCTGACCCAGCTACAGCCATTACCTCGGCATCCAGCGATTCTCATCCTGAAAGTTTCCGCCAAGAGCCTGCAGCTGCGCCACCTGCACCTGAGCTGGTAAAGGAAGACATTCCAAAGGCCAACGACGACGATGATGAATGGGGTGAGATGGTCGCATCTCCTGCTACGCCAAACTTCCCGGACCTTCCTAGCCTTCCGCCTTTAAGTCAAGGCAATGGGCAGTCAAAAACCACACCGGACTTGAGCCATGTTGCTATGAGCAAAAATCATGTCGGGAAACACTTCCGGAATGCTTCGCTCGGAAGTCAAGCAAGCAGCTCCATCTCTGAGAAACCATTTAAAATGGATGATTTTGTTCCAAAGGCATCCAATAGATCAAGTCTTGGGGATCTATCTAAGTTGACGTCTCGCTCGGAAGATCCCTGGGCAAACGCAGACTTCTCCTTCTTTGAGTCTCCAAGCACCGCGCCAACGAGCGTTCCAGCATCCAAGCCGCCGTCGTATACCTCAAAGCCATCTCCATTTGCATCGAAGCCCATTCCTGTGGCACCGAAGGCTACGCCGGTATTAAATAATACAAAGGCGATCGAACCCACGCCGCCACAGGCTCCATCTGCTTCGCCTGTTGGCCAGAAGTCCAAGGCTGAACTAGAGCAGGATAGGATCGTTAGAGATATTATTAACGGTCTGCCGGACCTTTCATACATGCTTCGTTGATATGGTGGGCCAGAATGAGAGGGAATTTAGAGTCGGAAGAGAAACTACCCTCGCAGGTTTGACTCCTGGGGTGTTTGGTTACGGCCAGTGGCGATATCTAGCGTTTAAATGAACATATGTAATATACTACCAAACCAATCTATATAATCGAATATAACAAACTTCATACATATTTATACCGCATTCTCCATGTTCCTCCCATCGTGAACTGACAATCCCGCCCCTGGATCCGCCCCGATAAGCGATAAGCGGTCCAAAAAATAATCCAAACCCACCACAAAAAAACCCCACTAGCAACCCCGCGAAACCTCCCCCCATACAACTCTCCAACCCTTCCCAGCACCCCTTAACCCCCCCCCCTACTCCCGGCAAAACAAATACAAATCACACGCAATGGCGCCCACCCTCTCCGAAGACGACACCGATGACCTGATCTACTTCGCGCGTGCGGGCGAGCTGGGCGATTTCCGCGAGGCGCTCGAGGCGCTGTGCAAGCGTGAGGGGTGTCCTGTCGAAGATATTCTAGGTGTGGCTGTGGATGGGGAGTCGGGGAATGGGGTGTTTCATATGGCGGCTGCGAATGGTCATAGTGGTTAGTTTATCTCCCCTATACTTGCTCCCTCCTCTCCGTCGTCGGGGTTTTGGCGCGGCGCGGGGACGGGGGATTGTGGATGGATGGTGGATGAAGGAGCATAGCTGACAAGTTGATCGCAGATATAATCAAACACCTCCTCACCGCCCTCCCCCCCTCCTCCTCCCTCACAACCCTCCTCAACACCCGCAACGCAGCCGGCAACACGCCGCTCCACTGGGCGGCGCTAAACGGCCATCTATCCGCGGTTCAGGTCCTCGTCGAGGCCGGGGCGGACCCGTATATACAGAATGGGGTTGGCCATGACGCCATCTACGAGGCGGAGGTGAATGATCGGAAGGAGGCGGTGGATTGGATGTTGAAGGAGGGTGGGGAGGGGTTGGAGGAG
>JPKC01003566.1:0-11819 GCA_000750925.1 Pseudogymnoascus sp. VKM F-4518 (FW-2643)
ATATTATAATCTTAGAAAGACAAAACTGAACTTCTTGACATGTACACATTTTGAAAGATGCGATTTTAAATTCCGTCGAGATGTGTAGGTAGATATGCATTTTGTGTCTGATGGGAATGTTGCTACCCCACTCTGATATCTGTCTGCATGGTCAACAGCCATCACCCATGGATCAAGGAATATAAAATCCGCCCTGAAACTACAATCAACTGCCTGCTAATTGTTCACATTCTTGTCACATTCTTGTGCCTTAACAGCCAAAGTCTATTTTTAAACACGATCTTCAAAAAATTAACATATTCCTGCCAATCGCTGTGCATGCTTTGTGGCCATCATGAGCCTTCCCAAACACCTTGACGCCGAAAATAAAACCTCCAAAAGCGCCCATCATCCATCACCCATCCATCACCTTGCCCTTCTTCTATTCACATTGAAGGACCAGCGTATGCCCACAGTATGCCCACAGTCTAACGCCTGAGGCTGTCCAGTCGAGCCTGAAGGTCATCATCACCAGGATCACCACTACCAGCACCTCCACCGCCAACGGCCTGTGCAACTCGGCTTTCGGGCACAGCTTCGGTTTGCAGACCTTGTGGGGTCTCTCCCATCTTTACAAGAATTAGCACTTCTCCTTGAGCTGCAACTAAAGGAGGGATACTTACAGCCTGACGGAGATCAACACCTATTTCTTCCAGAATCTGCTCAACCACTTCGTCGCCTTCTGCTTCATCATCCACCCCCATCGCATCATCAACAGCATCATCCATCATCTCCTGCCTCTGGTCCATCATCTCGTTTTCTCGCTCAAATTCCATAGCTATACGCTGGAGCGCTGGTAAATTCATGCTTCGGTTCATGCTCCCAAGAATCCGAGTAGCTCCTTTCATCGACTGCATCATTTGTTCATTGGTCCTGACCGTCTGCCTGGCAGTTAGCATGTGCCCCCCACTATGTATATGCCGGCCCCAATTTGCTCACCTGAATGCGCAATGAGATGGCTTGTAATTGCGTTCGCATGGAGTAAAACTTCTCAATATATCTACCACCGTATACGTTAGCACTCAACTCGCCCAGGTAGTCCTTTCAGAGTAGACTAACCTCCTCGTTCGAACCAGGTCCTTGGCCTGGATCTTGCAGGCTCCCATTTGCCCATTCTTTGCGCTCTTCTTGATCTCGATGATCAGTTTTTTCTCTTGGTTCTCAAGCTTTACCCTTTCGCGATCCAGTTCCCTCTGCGTTTTCTCCAGGGCGCGTTGATGTTTGCGCAGACGCTCAGCCGGCGTCATACGCTTCCCAAATGCCCATTCGACGATCTACACGGCCATATGAGTAAACGCATGCCAATAAGGGAATCTGAGGCTCTCACATTCATTTTCTGCGGCGAAGTTCTAGCAAATGAGTATGGAGTAGGTTGTAACTGAACAATTCAAAGTTAACGGCAAGGCAGAGATTTATCTACAAGCTGGTTGTAGTCGCTTTGGTGAGCAACCTGGTTTCCTCGTGGTTATAGTGTACAAGGTACATCATCAGGCATATGCAGCACACTGTGGCGGAACTTGTCGGCCCGTGTCTGAGCGGCGAAAACAATGACCGAACATCGCCACGCTAGAGGACCAGTACCCTTAAGATTATCACGAATTGGGTTCCCGGACTGCTCCATTATCCACAACAAACCCAACAAGACTTCACCACCTCTGGCTACACCGCCCTTGATGGATTGCCTGCTACCAAAATGAGCCAGGACTACTACAAAGGAAAAGGAAAGTCTTCCGACGGCGAAAGCCGTAAGAAAGAGCAGGACGAGCAGCGCGACCAGCAACTACCGACCGCTTCCGGCCCACCAAAATATGTCACTGTAGGCAATGGTTCAACATCTGAAAATGCGGCTCGTCTGAAAGCCCTTCTTGACCGACAAGATCACGACTCGGGATATGGCGGTAGTATAATGGGCGAGAGTGCGACTGGACCAGCTCCATGGAGTCCGATCATGGCCGAAGACAGGCCGACGCCTTCACACACCCCAACATATTACGGCCAGTCCACTGCCGCATCTGAGAACGAACGGAGGGTACAAGCTGCTGCAATTCATCAGCTTTGGTACAACTCACACCGTGGAGCGCTTGCGAGATATATCAACAATGTGGTCGAAACACTGAAGGAGCTTCAGCAGTTCAACACCAAATGGCCGGCGCATTACCCCTCTGTTCAAGGAGCAGAATCTCTAACCAGGTCGAACCAGACGCCACAACCTGGCCTAACTCGCTCACAATCGACGTTCTCGAATCCTGCGAATCGCAGTGTGTCACCAAGACCTGGACCTTTGCGACGAGCGGCGACGTCCCTGACAGAGTCCTCGGAGGCAGAATCAAGCACAGCAGCCGAGCAACGAACGGTACCAGAACCCCGACTGATTACGCCACAAATAGCACAAGATTTTTCGATATTGAAGCTTGACCTTAAGCTTGGGGCTCTCCACCAAGTGGAACTGGTGCACTCCCTCGAGAAAGGATCCATCGCAGCGCTGCTGGACGGAAAGATTAGCTCCAGCATCAAGCATCTTCTATCGCTTCGGGAACGGATTGAGGATACATCAAGCAAGGTCCTTGTTACTGGAGACTTGAACGCCGGCAAATCAACATTCTGCAATGCGCTGTTGAGAAGGAAGGTCCTACCGGAAGATCAGCAGCCATGCACGAGTCTGTTTTGCGAAGTTCTGGACGCTCGTGAAAACGGAGGAATCGAGGAGGTCCACGCCATACACAAAAATAGCGAATACAACCGCCATGACGAGAGCACCTTCGATGTTTTCTCTTTGAGCGAACTTGAGCGCATAGTCGTGGATAACGAAACATACACGCAATGCAAGGTCTATGTCAAGGACGTGAGAACTATCGACGAGTCGTTGCTCAACAATGGCGTCGTTGACATCTCACTAATTGATGCGCCTGGCCTTAACTTTGACACCACGAAGACCACTGCCGTCTTTGCTCGACAAGAGGAGATCGATGTCGTTGTTTTTGTCGTAAATGCCGCCAACCACTTCACTTTAACGGCGAGAGAATTTATCGGGGCAGCAGCAGCGGAGAAGGCTTATATTTTCATCGTCGTCAACGGCTATGACAATATTAAGGACAAGAAAAGGTGCCAGAAGCTGATATTGGACCAAGTAGCGAGCCTTAGTCCCCGAACCCACAAAGAATCGTCAGAACTGGTACACTTCGTGTCTAGCAATGCCGTCCCAACTGCTCCTTTGGGGCCTGGTGGCGGCGGTGGCGGTGGAGGGGACGACCCTGACCATGATGACGACGACGGCCCGAAGAAGGATAAAGGCAAGGAAAAGGAGAAGGTTCAGGACTTTGAGGCACTCGAGCAATCACTTCGCAGATTTGTACTGGAAAAGCGAGCGCGGTCTAAACTTGCGCCCGCAAAGACATACCTACTTAATATGCTCGGAGATGTCCATGCCCTGGCTAACGTCAATGTCGATGTCGCACAAGCTGAGTTGGACCGCGTCACAAAGGAGCTTGAGGAACTGGAACCTGTCCTTGAGGCGTCGCAGAAAGCGAAAGCCGAGGTCAGCGATAACATCGACCAGACGATAGAAAAGACGTGCAAGGAAATCTACGACCACACCCGCTCGACGCTCGTATCAACAATAAGCCACGCAGCCGAGGCAGATTTGGGCATTCAATACAAGGGCGTATTTGGCGCGTTTGACTTCGCGGAGGAAATTAAAGAGGCCATATTATCCCAGATCTCGACGTCTGTCACTCAATGCGAGGAGCACGCGCGCCAGCAAACGGTTCAAGGAGTGAACACGATCAAACAACTAGGTCTTCTTCACCTTGCTGATGAGTACACAGATCTCAGTTTCCGCAGCGACGTCATGTTCCGACGCAAACGAGACATGCTTGCCAGGGAAGTCCACGTCGAAACCGAGGTGTGGGATTTCTTCGATTGGTCTACCATCCTCCAACGGCAAGAAAAGGTTGCGGGAACAGGCATGGCAATGACTGTCGTGACGGTGGTCGGAACTCGCATGGTAGGAGGCTTTGGATGGGTTGATGGGGCTCTCGGCGCTGCTAAGCTTGTTGGAAATAACAATCTCCGCAAGCTGATCGTGCCTGGCGTACTCGCCGCAGGTAAGCAATCTACTACTCCCCCTCTATCACAAAATATATACTAACTCCCCCCAGCCATCGCCGCAGCAGCCTACATCCTCACCCAGATCCCGCACTCCCTCCCCCGTCGCCTCGCAACCAAGATCTCCGCCCAGCTCGAAGAGATCGACTACGTCCACGCCAACTCCACGCGCATCACCTCCTCCGTGCGCAAAGTCCTACGTTTCCCAGCCGACAACCTGCGCGTCGGCCTGCAGCGCAGCGTCGAGCACCTCGGCGTCAAGAGGGAGGAGACGCTGAAGACGCGCGGCGAGAGCGAGGTCGCGCGCAAGTACTTTGGCAATCTCGTCAACCAGAGCGCCAAGCTGCGCAGCAGCGTCGAGGCCGTGGATCTCGAGGGCCCGGCGCCGGGCGTGGCGGCGGCTTATGATAATCTTTGATCCGAGAATACCAATGTGAGGAATGTCGATATTTGTTTTTGCGGGACTGCGGGATAGGGGGGCGTCAGGGGGCAGAATGCCATTACCATAAATCAGACTGAAGTCGGTCCCTATAATTTAGCGCTCGTTATTGGTGCGGAGGAAGACAAGTCCTGCAAGGGGGAATTGGCTAATTTTTGTGATGGCGTCTTTTGCGAGATTGGTATTGTACAGATGCACGTTTGCAGGCCTACGCCACACACTCATCTTCGTTGTCTATAATTCACCGGGCGGGTATAAGTTATTAGTACGCAGCTTTTCCCAAACGGAAAAATAAATAAAATAAATGATATCAAAATAAGCAACCGTTGTTTGAATTATGACATTGGTCACATCAAAACTACAGGAGAATACAATGGGCTCGCTGAAATTTTTTTTTATTTGCGCATTATTCATAAAACTATCATTCGCATGAGAGGTATCATCCCCAAACTCCAGCAGAGCCCCTCCGGCTGGAATGCTAAAAACAAACGCTGTTCATCATCAGTTCTTGACGATACGGTACAATAATAATAGTATGACTCCCTCGCCCCCCGAAAAAGATGCCATAAGAAAACCCATTCGCTGTGCCGCTAAACAAACGCTCAGTACGCAAAATATAAACAATCGTCACCATGATAATCCGACTCCACGCTAATCACAAAAACAGTTTCAATTAAGCCCGGCTTGTGTTGTCCTCAGGCTGGGTCTCTCCAGGCTGCGACATAGTTCCGGTTCCCGCCTGGGTTTCCTGCATAGCGTCATACAGCTCCCGCCGATACATGAAGTCCCGGTTTATCTCCATACTGTTGCTCGGCGCTCGCGGACCCGGCGACCTGGGATTCGATATATAGACACGGCCGTTGCGGCTAACATTCCGGCGTATTTTGCTTTCGCTTCCACTTTCACTCTCGGGTTCATCATCATCTTCATCCTCGTCTTCATTCTCGCTTTCACCCTCACCTTGATTCCCGTCGTACACGTTTGCCATTCTTGCAAAATAGTCTGCCAGCCCGTCATGGCTGGGCGTGCCGACGACATTGTCGTAGTTCGGTGGTGGGGAACTGACGGATGGTGGGGGTTGGTCGGCATCGAATGGTGGGGGCGCGTAGCTAGGATATCTCAGCATCTGTATGGGCCGTATGCGAGGAGTTGTATTGTCCCCAGGCCCGAGTGGTGGAACGGGGAGATTTGGAGCACCAATGTTACTAAATCCCGCTAAAAGGTCGTTGCGAGAGGCTGTCGTCAAGGAGGAACTGCTAATAGTGGTTGCATTCGGGCAGCCACACTCGGCGGTCTGGGTGGGAGCCCCAGGATTGGAGTCGTCACAATATATCGGAAGAGTGGTACGAGCAAGTGTTGCTAAGCAGGACAAAAGCGTGATTTTGACGGCAAACCCTTTAGTAAATTCCACTTTCCTTGTAACTCCTGAATCATCAGTTTTGAGTTTTGCTAAGCGCAGATAAAACTGTGCTAAGTTAGTAAAAGTCCACAAGCAAAGTCTCACGAATCGACTTGCCTTGGCGAAGTGCTCGACATGGGTAGCTTTAAAACTTGAGCTTGGATGAAGTATTTTTGACGTGCTCTTGCGCATTTGTTCGCAAGTGGGGAGCTGAAGATCAACTTCCATCACGGTCTGGCCAACAAAATGGTCCAGTCCGAGGTCGATATCTCCAAGAAGATTGTCACCAGCTTCTGGCAATGGCTCAGGGGCAACCCCCGTAGCGGCGGACACCTGAAGTCGCAATGCCTCTGCCTGAGCTCTTGCCTGTGCCCTTTGTTCGGGACTAAGTTCTCCGCCTTCTGAAAATCTGACATCGACCCCTCCAAATTCTTCTGAAATTGGCTGCCCCGCCCGCTTGTCAAACACCCTGACTTCCCTTTCCGTACCTTTCTTCGAGTGCAATCCCTTTTGGCAATAATACCTGGTTTCTTCGAGGATAGAAATCCAGACTCCACGAACCTCAACCTTCTCCAGGGGCGTAAACGTGAAGACGACTGGCATTTTGCCTCCAATCGGAAAAGCACCTCCCTGTATTAATACATGGCAGATAACTTCGTCGTAGCTCTGGGTAAAATGAATTGGATCCAATAAGTGGTCTTCAGCATTGATTTGCGGAGCCCTCACCACAAGGACTTCTTGTTTGCCACGCAGGTTTGTCTTGAAGGTCCCATGCCGCTCCACAAGAGATTCCAATCTCCAGTGTACACTGCCCATGGGCAGATTCATGGTTTCTGGGCATCTATGATCAAGTGTGATCTCAAAGGAATATTCGTATACTCCTGGAGGGAATATCTTATATCCCGTTTGCGGCGCAGATGCCATTCGCCTCGTGGACGCCCCGGATGATTGTTCCTCTCCGAAGCTGTTAGATCGAACCGTGGTACACGACAGGCGCTTCTGTAGGGTCTTCTGTTGGCGAGCTGTTAACACTGGTCTTGGCTTTTTCTTAGATCCCTCCATAACTTTACTTAAAGCTTCGGATAGCGCTGGATCTATTCTGAGTGATGATGTCGTCGGTCCATGATCTTCAAGAGCATAGCTGCACTGCGCCCCGTACCCGTCCTCTTCACTGGGGACCAGAGCATTGAAAAATGGCAGGACTTGATATTTGAGTCTATTCTCTTCGTGGTGCTGCGTAAATTCTGGGGGGAATGCTATGGTTGATATCAGAAAATCTCAACATCCAAGACGTTAAGGGTAGACTTGCACTCGGGCCACTCCGTTTGCTGCTGCCCAAAAAAGTTCAGGGTCACCGATTTAAGTTTCGTACTTTTTTCGACCTTCAGTATAAGTTTTCCGCGAATAATCGCCGGTGGAAATTGATGGGCGGCAATGTCGCGGTTCGCAGGCTTGAGTCCATAGACATAGACATGGGGCTCAGCAAGCTGTATCCGACATGATATGCCGCCAGCAGCAGCCAGAGGCTTGTCGGCATCTGCTGGCCAGCTCTGTACTCTCGTAATTGGTTTCTTATGAGATGGCGATTTTTCTTCCCCTGCTATAGCGCGGACTATGTTCCCGTGAGTAGGCAAACCTGGGATTGAAAGGCCTCTGGACGAAGGCGGAGCCATGATGCACTCTTCTTCTCATAACAAGTGGCAGGCCTTTAATATTATATATAACGCTCACAGGGTCGTCCAACCCTTGACAAACCCAGCCTGGGCTCTGAGTTAGAATGGTAAAGTAAAGAGTTTGTAATTCGTTGTAATTCGAGAATAGTATATGTTGACGACGTGGTTACGGCGGCGGGCGAAGTAAAAAGTTGGCTGGTCGCGACGATGATGTCACTGTCACAAGAAAGTTATTTATCAATTATCAGTCGCGACTGCCAGGGGGGGAGGTGGCACGTGCCACCCTGAAAGTCTAAAGTAATGCTGGCAGAATTTATTCCTTTAAATAGAGACTCCAAATAACACAGAAACTATTTTGGCCTTTTCCATTAGATAGTTACATGGAATTAAAGGTTAAATTATAGTTACTGTTGTAAATAGCTGGGCAGTCCATGACGAACAATGCGCATATATCATGGTCAGGCCCGACCACCAACGTAGATGGTCCCTCTTTTCCCCATTTACCCTAGTAAATTACTCGGTGCAGGGACGATCTGGTACTCTAATCACGTGATAGCGCGGATTGAGTACTCGACTACACAAACCACAGACGCGACTCGACGACTGTATCCTGCCTACATAAATACAGCATACTACTCCTCACCCAACTTCGAACTCTCGTCGCTGCAGCCGCTTTCGGCTTTCATGCCTGGCTATGGAAGTGAACAATGGCTCGAGGGGTCCTTCCCTGCCCTCACCGGCTCCTTCCACGCACTCACAACGACAACCCGCATTTGACCCTTCCATGCCCCTTCGCGGCGTCGTCTTGTGCTGCACGTCAATCCCGCCTGACACCAGGGTAAGCTCCCGACCCCCAAGAATGCGCAGGTTGGCTTGCAGTTAATGTATTCCGACACGTACTTCGAGCACTCCTGCTGACTCTGCTGCTTGATAGACTGCATTGGCCAAACAGGCCGAGAATATGGGAGCGCAACATAAGTATGACCTAACTTCCGAAGTTACACACCTCATCGTCGGAGAATACGATACCCCGAAATACCGATACGTCGCGAAGGAGCGCCCAGATGTCAAAATATTGACGGTGGGCTGGATTGAGGCTATTCGCCAGCTGTGGATTTCCGACAAGCACATTGACCTAGAGGCCCTCGAAGCTGAGCATACGCTACCAACTTTAGCCACTCTAATTGTCTGTATGACTGGATTTGAAGACTGTAAGCATATACTCCCATATCTCCGTTAAGAGCCAAACTAAGTCACGAATGCAGCTGCCGAGAGGACGAATATCATAAATCTTATATGCTCAAACGGGGGAGAATACCATGGAGATCTTACTAGATCCATCACTCATCTGATAGCGAGCCGACCAGAGGGAAAGAAATATAAATTTGCCAAGGACTGGAAGATCCGACTCGTCTCAGCAGAATGGCTTTACGATAGCATACAACGAGGAATGATTCTGGATGAGAACCTTTACCACCCTGAAACCCCGGCAGAAGAAAGAGGGAAAGGGGCCTGTGTGCGTCGGAATGTTGCGTCGCCACTTGGAAAACGGTTGAGGGAAAACGAAGCTGTTGAAGATGGCACCCGAAAGTTGCGGAGGACACTGAGCAAAAAGCTTACCAGTCAGAACGAAGTTGTTTGGGGCGATATTGTCGGTGGTAGCAGCACATTGTTAAACAAGAATGCGAACTCCGGACAAGCACCACCTGGAATACCTGGAGATGGCCAAACATCCCAACGGGCCTCATCCGATGAGTTAATTTTGACCGCTGGGATGGCTCAGACAAGTGAACCGATCAGCGTGAAACGTGCCGCGTTTAGTCAATGCCGTTTCTGTATCCATGGTTTCGAGCCGAGAAAGGCGAAAACTTTATCGCGACATCTTCTGTCACACGATGGGGATGTCCGGGAAATCGATGATTGGCCTGTTGATGGCCCCCCGTTTAAAAACTATATGCTTGTGCCGCATGACTTTGCGGTAGCAGGACTGCCTCTAATCCCCGAAAACACGCCTGTTGTCACCGAATGGTGGGTGGAGCGGTGCCTTGAAGCAAATGAATGCCTCAAACATTCAGCTAGCTACTTCGACCTTCCCTTCTCGTCTACTTCTATTGATGGCTTCAACAAATTAATTATTTCGACGACTGGCTTCACTGGATTCCATCTACTTCACCTATCGAAAGCCGCCGCTATCATGGGCGCTACGTATGATGAATACTTTTCGGAGAAAACCTCCGTGTTAATATGCAATGCTACTCAACAAATTCGGGTAGAAAAGTTGCAACGGGCCAAAGAATGGAGAATCCCAGTCGTTTCAATAGACTGGCTGCTAGAGTCTATCAGGACAGGCTCAAGACAGCCATATAAACCGTATCTCCGTTCTAAGGTAAACAAGACCGGTATACCGGATAGAAGATCAGCTTCTGAAGCGCTGGTTAGGAAAGAGATAGAGCATGATGAATTTGAGTCTCTTCAAGATTTACCGTTTTCGAAGAGTGCAACATCAGAAGGAACCAGCCGCCCTATGACGGTAGTATCACGAGACACGACCGCATTCGATAACGACGACGACGATGATGAACCCACAGAAGCCGTAGGAGGGTTCCTCATACCAAAGAAAGCAATAGAACAACCAACAGAACCGACACCACCAACACAATCACCCATCGACCATAACGCCGAGTCACCACCCGAACCCCTCACAGAAATCTCCCCGAACTCACCCCGCAAATCCCCAGTCGCCCAACCCAAGCTCTCTGCCACAACATCCAGCACGGACAGCCAAGAGATCAGCAGCGCAATCACGTCTCTCCTTGCCAAATCCAAGAACCCACCCAACAGCGGCCCCTCGGCCTCTGGCGGCACCGAAACGGCAGCGCAGCGAACAGCACGCAAGCCGTCACGTATCCTCGGGCGCGCGCCTAGCAATATCTCCGTCGTGTCGCGGGCGAGCTCTGTGGACAGCACGGCGAGCGGCGGACAAGCTGTTCACTGGCCGGCGGGAAAGCGGAAGCCGTTGAGCAAGGTGGATAGTCTGGGGAGTCTGGCGGGGGGATTGATGGAGGAGGAGCAGCCGCCGATGACGCAGCAGCTGCTTTATGAGGATGAGGAGGGGGCGAGACATAAGGCGCAGATGATTGCGAAGATGGAGGGGAAGAAGCCGGAGAGGATTGAGAAGGCGAGGGCGGTGACTGTGGGGAGCTTGGATGAGGGGAGGGGGAGGAGTTTGAGGACGAGGGAGAAGGGTGCTGGGGTGAGATGAGCGTATTGGCTGTGCTGCTTCTATGATTTTGGCTGTATTATATATGGAAGTGCTCTGTATATAGTTAGGAGTGTTAGGAGTATTGGCTCCCCAGCTAGCGTAGAAGGCTCACATATACACTCTGTGGGTAAATCAAACATAACCAATAAATATAAATATAACAACAGCGATACCAGTAATGCAATATTGATGCTTGACTAGACAAGACAGCTTCATTCACTAGACATACTGTAGTCCCCCCTCTTCCCCGAGCCATGGTGCCATCAGACACCAGTAGACCTTGTATCCCCTTCCATTCAGCTCTTGATACACATATATAATTTTACAAGTTAACGACATATACAACGCGCCGTGCGTCAAAACCCAACCGTTTCCATGCCCGTTCCATCTATCCTGTTCCTACACCGACATTAAGGCGTGCGTACTCTGCTACTCTACAACGCCGGGCTCGCTGCTGCTGGAGCCCCTAACTGCGCGCTCAGCTGCTCGGCTGTCGATTGGGGGGCTGCGAGGAGCTGTAATGTGCGTTAGTATATTGTCCATCGTGTCTACTTAAACCCGACTCGACGGTGAGTGGCCAAGGGGATGGGGGTGCCTTTAGCTTACCTCAGATCCAGCTTCCCGTGCGCGCATCTCGTTCTCCATATCCGCAATCTGCTGCTCCTCGGCGAAGGCGAGGGCCCAGGGGACACCGAGGAGGAGGGCGCTGGTGCTGAGCACGAAGAGCGCCTTTCCGCCGAAGCCGAGGGTGGAGGTCACGTAGCCGGAGGTGGTGTTGAAGATGTTGGAGATGGTGGTGCGGGTTGTGGGGGGGATGATGTCGCGGAGGGCAAGGAGGCGCTCGGCGAGAGACTCGTCCAGCGTGGGGGGGGCTTCGTCATCGGAGGAGATCTCGGAGTCTGG
>JPKC01003567.1:0-11831 GCA_000750925.1 Pseudogymnoascus sp. VKM F-4518 (FW-2643)
GTGGTGGGAGGGGGGGATGAGGGTTAAGGATGTTGTGTATGAAGGTGTCGGGCATGAGTTTACGGAGGCGATGGCTGGGGATGCTGTGAAGTTTGTGGTGGATTTGATGGAGGGGGGGAAGAGTGAGGGTGGTGAGATGGGGTCGAAGATTTGAGGGATGGCAAAAGTGACTTAAGTTAGAAAAATCTGGCTGGCAGAGAGGGATTGCTTGAATAGCCCCATACAAACGGGGCGTATTAGAACTTTTAGAGAGCAGCAATGGCTATAGTAGAATACCAATCAATCAGCAGGATTAGCAGTCAGGGTATCCGCTTGTTTATACATCTATCTCTCTCTATTTATTATCTACTCGGCCCCCTGCGGCGGCACGAACGGCTTAACCAACATCTCCGAGAACTTCTCCAACTTATCCTTCCCCCTCACCTCCTCAACCAACAGCGGCATCTTAACCACATTGAACTCGTCATACAGCTCCTCAATCTGCTCCAAGTACTTGCGTTGCATCTTCCTCCTCGCATTGCACTGCTCGCACTCGCTCCCCTTCTTCGGAAACAGCAGCTGGTTCACCACAATACAGTGCGTATCGATGTTATACCCCGCCAGCTCCTGAATCATGCGCTCCGTCTCGTACAGCGACAGGAATTCCGGGATGCAGACGCACACGAACGTCGTCAAGTCCGGGTCCTTGAATTGCGTGTTCACCTCCGCGATCGTCTCGCGCAGCGATTCGAGCTTCTCCATCATTTCTGGGAGGTTGGCGCCGTTGGGAAGCTGCCCGCCCATGATGCCGTTGAGCATGGGGCCGAATTGTGTGGAGAGCTGGGAGATCTTGGCGAGGGCCTTCTCGAGGACGGAGGGGAACTGGAGGAAGCGGAGGGTGTGGCCCGTGGGCGCGGTGTCGAAGATGATGGTTTCGTAGGAGAGGGACTTGACTTGCTTGAGGACCTCGGCGAAGGACATGGCCTCATCAATTCCAGGAATCTGGGCATGTTAGTTATATCCTGCCATCGCAGAGGGACCTCTCTGGGGTATACGTACGGCGAAAGCCAAGTCCTGCATCATCCCCCCCATACCGGCAGCAGCCTCATTCCCATCATCAGCCTGCCCAGCAAGCAACTCCTGGATACTGCCATTAGGATCGATTTCCATAGCGCTCAAGTTGGTGAACCCGTCAATGAGCCGCGCCTCCTTGCCGAACTTCTGGGAGAAGGCATCGGACAGGTTGTGTGCGGGGTCGGTGGAGATGAGGAGGACGGAGCGGCGCACGCGCGCGAGCTGGATGGCGAGGGAACACGAGGTCGTGGTCTTGCCTACGCCACCTTTGCCGCCGACGAAGATCCAGCGCAGGGAGCGCTGGTCGAGGATCGATTGGAGCGTGGGCTCTAGGACGTCGGAGTCGGCGTCGATTATGGCGTGGGACATTGTGCGGTGGGGTTGCGCTGCTTTGAGCAGCGGGTGGGAGATGCGGGTGTGGTTCTATGGAGAGAGAGAGGATAGAGGTGAGGTGGGTTGAAAGAGCGAATGTTTAGTTCTCTGAGGGATGGGGAAATGGAAGTGATATTGCGGATATGGTTTCCTCAACGGCCAGAGCTTCTTTGGAGTTCTTGGAGTTGCTGCCGCTAGCGGCCGCACCACAATCGCCAGCCATGTCATGTAGTGCGTCTCAAAACCAGAGTTGGGAGATTCACCAACATTTTCTCATGGTTTAAGTTGAACATTGGCAATAGAATTACGATATGCATAATATCTGCATGGTACAATTTTCTAGAGACATAACCTATTTATTTTAGTTTTAAGCTAAGTGGTGAGTATATTTCCTACCCTGCTCGAAACTGAGGGCGGCGACTTCCGACAATGCGGGGCCATCGTTGGTGTCAAGAACTGGCTTGAGGTCGGCAACAAAAAGGAGACTACACCCGCACGGCGTTTCAAGTGTAGCTATCTTGCTTATTGTATACTTGCTAGCAATCGCACCTACCTTCAGCCCACCTCAAAGACCTCTGCCGAGCTCAGGAGGCGATTGAAAACACTTCAAGGCGATCCAGCTTCTCTTACCCCACAAAGCGCGACCCCGCCAACCTCGGCCTCACTGAAGATCCCACTCACAATGGCCACCTCCAAAGCCCCAATCTCCTGCCACGTCCTCGACACCGTCATCGGCCGCCCCGGCGCATCGATAAAAGTCACGCTGTCCTGTCTCTCAGCGCCCAACAAGCAATTCGGATCCATCCCACACACGTTCACCGGCGTCACCAACTCCGACGGCCGCATCGCGGAGTGGGAGAACAAGTTTGGCGTCGAGGTGTGGTCGATTGTCAATGAGGGCAGCGATGAGGATGACAAGAATGGCACGACTGTGTGGAGTCTGAAGTTTGATACTGAGGGGTACTATGGCGAGGGGAAGACGTTTTGGCCGTACGTTGAGTTGACGTTTAGGGTCAAGAAGGGAGAGCACTATCATGTGCCACTGCTGCTGGGGCCGTATAACTATACCACTTACCGCGGAAGCTAAATCATACGGTGGCTTTGTGATATGACCAACGGCGAGGGGTGTTGCAAGGAGGGACCTGTTTATGAGCAAAGCGTCTGAAGCACTAGTGGAATAAGGACGACGTATGAGGAGAAAATGAAAGACGGTTCCATAAGATGAAAAATATATTTGATTGAGACACGGCCTTATCTGGTGATTGCTGTCTCATCTAGCAATGGGCAACGAGAAGCAGAGGTGCCGCTTGGTGTGAACTGCCACGGTTGTGGCTGGAAGACCTTTAGAGGAAGGAATTCAAGATTGATTTAGCACATACTATTTCATCTCATCGCAATATGGCATTTAATAACATATAAATGAACGGAGTAAAACAGGTTACGAATGAAGGCGGAGGCGGAAGAGAACGCTTACCTGGGAGGTTGTCCGTGAAACCTCGTCGTCGAGCCAACAAGGTGGAGAAGCTTAGAGAACTTCTCCTTCGAACACCGTTGCAAACACATTAAACAAGTACAACGTATCCAAAACCGACGAATTTATCTCAGCATTTCTATCCATATAGTGTTATCCCATCGGTGAGTTATCTGGGAACATAACGTCGGTTCTATTTACCGCTCGTTTCAGTTCCCAGCCTCGCCGACGAATTGCGTGCGCCAAGAAACCACTTTACGCGTCGCGAACACGCTTATTCTAGAACGCGACTTCTCAGACTTCACCCACCAACACCCCCGCCATATATCCACGCAGGTGCATCCCTCCGACTTCACCTGCCATAACTCATACAATTACGATATCAGCATTGTTCCTGCAGCAATAGCATATCCAATATGTCATCCATAAAGCGAAGGAAGGTGGACTCCACCGCGATGCGCTCTTCCGTCAGGGGAATCGCGGCCTTCACGAAAGTTTCGAAGTCACAGGTTATTTCGCAACCATTATACGATAAAAATCTGGCAGCGACGACTAATATCGATACGGCCGATATATTTGGGAAGAGGAAACTGCAACCGGCGAAGGAGGAACGAGTTGATCAAGCAGAGGAACAAGCTTCAGTGCCGGTCATAACTATAACCAAGACTGCCGATCGACCGATACGCCCCCTACCACAACGACGTTCAGTTTCTGCGCAAAGTTTACTGAAAACACCACAGCGACCAATTGTCCCTGCCGAATCTCCTATCACTACACCAGGCTCCGTCGAAACGCCCACCAATGGCGCGCAAGACCTTCTCAACAGAATATGCATCAACTCCCCATCTTCCTCGACGCCATCCTCATCCTTCAATGATTCAGAGGTCAATCTCGACTCGTCCCAGACGACAATCTCTTCGCAATTCGATCCATCTTCTGACGAGTTACCACAAAAACTTATCGACCTCTCAAACCTACATTCTTCCTTTCTCACCGCACTATCAATACACTACGCTCACAATGGCACCCACACGCCAGCCGATCTTCGTCTCCTCTGCCCCAACGTCACCCGCGCCTGGGGAAAGCGCCGTGTAGTCCTCGACGACGTCAAGAGAATCCTCGCAATCCTGAATCTACACGATCCAAGCGGCAGCACACTCCTAAGCCTCTCCGACTACGGCCAGAACAAGATCTGCGTCGAGACCCGCGTCTCCGACCGCGCCGGCCGAATCGCCAAACCCCTCGACGAGAACACAATGAACACAACCTTCACCAGCAACCTCACCTCCCTCTGGCAAAAATCCACAACCCAAGAAATCGACGCTTTCATCTCCACCCTCCCCCTCGAACCAGTCCGAATCTGCTCTTCACTCGCCAAGATGTCCCCCCTCCTCGCAAAGGGCCAGCGCCGCCTCGAGTTCATCCGCGAAGGCATCGCCATCGGTAAAGCGATCGAAGCTACAAAAACCACCGACGTAAAGCCCGTCGACGCTTCAGGGAACAGACCCACGCTCCTCGAGCGCCTCCGCGCAAAGGCGCTGGCGAAGGCGAATGCACCCGCTGGTCCGACGAAAGAGGAACTAGCGAGGCGCTCGGCGCTGGGCCGGATGGAGGAGGTTGTCGCGACGTTGACGCAGCTGAGCACGAGCAGTAGCGCGGGGCAGAGCAGGGTGAGCTTCACGCTGCCGACGGTGGTGGTTAGTTTGAAGGATAGCTTTCGCTCGCCGATTAGTGCGAAGGAGGCGGAGGATTGTGTGAGGTTGCTTGCGGGGGAGATAGCGCCGGCGTGGTTGAAGATTGTGAAGAGGGGGAGGACGGAGTCGGTGGTTGTTAGTAGGGATGAGAGGCCGAGTGATGGGGTTATTAGGGAGAGGATTGGTAAGGCGTGATGAGGGGGCGATTGGAAGAGCCAGGGGGGGTTGGATTATTGTCTGGCATTTTTTTGGGGTTTGAATAGCGTGGAGTATGTTTGGGTTATGGTGCATAGGATGGGATACCCATTGTTAGAAGTCCAGGCGTGGACGTATGTTTAAAGGAGCATTATGGGAGGAATGAGGGTTGGATAGTGTACGATTGGATAAGCTTGAAGCCGTACCATTAATGAATTGATGGACTACAAATAACTGCGTCTCGCCTTTTGATTGTGAGATCCATAAACAGACGTACACGCGATAGGATCTGTAGTCGATGAAATATTGGCCAGTAACTGGGCAACCCCGGTTCACATTTTGGAGATTCACGTCGAACGGCAAGGCGTTGGGAATTCATCTGGTGGGCAACGTAAAATGAGTTCCTCATCTATGCTTCTAGCCTCCTCCCGCTCGCGCCTGAAATCACCAAAGGCAAAAACTTCCGATCCACCCCTCCATCATATCCATCATGAAGATCCATTCGTCAACCCCCAGCCCATCCACACGGCCTACACAGGCAAAGCTATCAGCTCAACGCCTTCCTCCTCAAGCATATCAGAGCTAAAGGAAGCCCGCGCCACCAATCCCTACCCCCCCTACTTCTTCGGTCCAAACCTCGGCGCCCCAATATTCGCCCCCCTCAACTTAATCCCCAACACCCTCTCCATCGACGACAGAATCTTCTGATCCGGCGCCGCGGACCCGCGCTCGAAATCCGCGATGATCGAGGCGGTCGTGTTGCACTTGGTCGCCAGGTCCTTCTGCGTCATCTTCGGCTCCATCTTCTGGCGCTGGTCCGAGATCACGGACCCGACTTCCTTGCCCACCGTGTTGGGCTTGACGATCTCGTCGCTGCGGTCGACTTTGGTGAGGCGCTGGCCTTCGCCGCCGCCGGACTGGGGGGGGTTAGCTTGTGTTCGGTGGGTGTTCGAATTGCTTCACACCGGGAGGGTGGCGAGGTCGGTCGATGGGGGCGGGCTATTGTTCGGGAATGCAAGCACCGCTGAGGTGGAGGTGGCGAGCAGTGAGGGATGGACTTACAGAGTTACCAGATGCGAATTTCTTCTCCGTCCCCAAGATCGCACCGCTGCGCTGTGCCTGGTTCAACGCCGCCTTGCCACGAATGACAGTCTCGCGGGGCGCGCCAGCGCCACGGGTCTTGCTCCCGATCTTCGTGACGGTGTCCCAGTCATCCATGATTGCGGTGGTATATGTGTAGATGTAAAGGTGTTGGTGGTGTTTGGGATGTGGTTGTTGTTGGGGTCGATGAACGTGTTGTTGTTGTTGTGGTTGTGGTTGTTGTGAGGGAAGAGAGGATCGGAGGTTCTGGCTTATCACTTATAGTGTTGGTGGAATTGTGACGATGCTGAAAGAATCGCTGATTGTGGCGTAGGCTGGTGCCCCGCGGCGAGCCTAAATAAGTAAAAAGTCGGCACGTGACTCATCGGACTCATCGGATTTAGTCAAAAAGCTTAATAATGGCTTGGCGCGCTTTGTAGGTGAGCTGTTTGTTGGCTCCAGTGACCGGTTTGTATATTTAGTTTTGAAAGGAATGAGGACTCTATGTAGCTTACTACTAATTCACCTTTGACATTGATGCTTCGTGCCAGAATTTATGTTTGTCTTTGATGCTTAGGGCTGGAATTCGCCTCCTCGATGCTTCCGGCGAGATGCTCGTGCGACCTTAAACCTCCACAGAGACTGTGCTACGAGCATCTATTGTGAGAGCCTACAACAGCTACATACGAAAAACAATGTCTGTAAATCATTGTGCGCTATAGCTGCCATATTATGTCCTTTTTCAATACAGTAGATTTAAAATTGAATGAGAAGAGAAATTCCAACAGCTGCAAATACCAACATCAGTCTTCATAGTAGGCGCTCAAGAAACCTTCACATCACAATCACCAGCTTCTCCCCACCTCCTTATTTTTATTTCCACAACACACAAATACCACGCAGTAGTTTATAATTCGTCATATTCATTTCAATTGCCTAAAGCACTGCCATAGAAAAAAGCCAAGGCCCATCCCCGGGCAAAGATGAGACGATAATCAGGACCAGAGCTGAGTTGAGTCCACTTCCCCTTCCCCATTCCCCCTCAATCCTCCCACATCACTCCTCCCGCCGAGTCATCGTGCGAGGTGTTATAACCCTAGAGCGTCCCGACCATCCTAAATAATACCCCCCTCCCCCAACCCCCATAATACGATAGACAGACCATAAATCACAAACCAAGCCAAACCACGCATGCACAAGACAGACGCAAAATGAAAAAACCATCCACAAAAGCTCAACTCCATAAAACCCCCCGATAACAGAGAGGATTTCTCTCCGGTCCCAATCCAGTCCCGTGCCTATCCTGTGGGTGTGTTTGTCAATTTGTTTTTGCACCTAGAACTCCAATATCGCGGCGACGGAGACTCCAGTCTCCATCACCGACATCCCCCCATCCATCCCATCCCCTACTTCTGCGCCACCTTGCCCTGCTCAGCGAGGAACTCCTCATCGCTGGCGTCAAGGATGTCGTATTCCTCATCGGTCAGGAAGCCGTCCTCTGTGAGATCATCCTCGTGGGTCTCGGAGGTGAAGTCAACGAAGTCGTCTTCGATGGCAGGGGCGGGCGCTTCGGACGAGGGGGTGGGCTCATGGTAGATGCTGGAGACGGGGGATTCCTTCTCGAGGGTGGGGAAGATCATCTGGCTCTTCTGGAGATCTTCTTCCTGGACGACGTCTTCCTTGATGATGGCGGGTGGGCCCTCGACGAGGACGTCACACCAGAGTATGTGGCCGAACTTGTATCCGTCGGGGCCGGTGAGGCGCCAGTAGGAGATGACCTTGCCAGACTTGTTGGGGGTTCTCATCAAGACAGTGAAGCCGTGCTCTTGGCCTGGAGCAACCTCGGTGTAGCAGGTGGTGCTCTCGGCAGCGCTGACAAGCTCGTGTACGCTGGCGGGGTGCTCTGGGTCAACAGCGCACATGTTGTCGCCGCCAACAAACTTGACGGTGCATCCTGCTGGCCAGGCCTTGGTGCCGCTGTTACGGAGGATCCAAGTCTGCTCAAAGACTGCGCCGGGAGCAAGGACAGTTCCATCTGGTACTGCATCACGGACAAAGGTAGCGATGAGCTCGCCCTCAGACTTCACAGATTCCTTCTCGGACTCAATTTCCTTTGGTGCCTCCTCGGTCTTAACTTCTTCAACCTTCTCGGCCTTGACCTCTGCAGTTGGCTTAACCTCAGCAACGGTCTGGACCTGCGTAGCAGCATTCGCAGACGAACAAGTGTTGGTCTCAGTGGACTTAGAGATGGGGCGGCGGCAGCGGTCACCCATCATCGGCATGGGCTTGCCATTGCCATGGTCGCCCATCGTCGTAACGCTAACATTGCGGATCGGGGTCTTGAACTTGATGAGAGGATGGGTCCTGTTGTGGACGTTGGATGGGCTGGCCTCGCAGCTGGCACAGAAATCGGTGTCATCGCAGACAGCGCACTTGTAGCGGTCGCCGCGGATGTTCAACGACTTTGTGGCACACAGCGGTCCATCACAGTAAATACCGTAGTGGAGTGCGGTATTTGTAATCGAGCGTGCGTGGTTGACAATCGACTCGTAGATAGGGACGAAGCGGTGGCGTGGGTGGATGAACTGCGCATTTGGAATGCAGGTCTGGCAGTAGTCCCAGTCTGGGCAGTCAAGGCACTTGTGGCGAACACCATAGATGTACTTGTCACAGCCATCGCAGATAGCTTGGTGAGAAACATTGCGTCCAGGGTTGAGAAGTGCCTGGGTGAGAGGCTCCAATTTGGCGTCTGCCGCTGCTGGCGCGAACGTATGCTTTGGGTTGTGGCCATGTTGGACCTTGTTATGGCATGGAATGCAGAGATCAAAGTCATCACAGTCCATGCAAGTGATGAAACGGTTCTCTGGGTATTCTAGGATATTATGTTAGCAAATATAAAGAACAGAGAGTCGTTGAACCTACCTTGAATGCAAGAGTTGCAAGTTCTAATCGATCCCACAACAACCTGCTTAGGCTCCTCGACCTGGACCTGCTTGGGCTCCTCGATCTGGACCTCCTTCGGCTCCTCAACCTGGACAAGAGTAGCCTTCGACTCATTCGATGGCGACGCTCGTTGCGGCTGAATCTTGGTGTCACTGTTGGTAGCCCTGCCATTCTTGACGAAGCGCTTAATCATCCAGTGATTCTCTCCAGCGCAGGAGCGGCCCATGTCCTTGCAGTCCAGGCACAAATCGTAGTCGCCGTTGTCGCAGATATCACAGTGGTAGTGCAATTTCATATCAGAGATGGGTACGTTGCAGTCGTTGCAGTACACCGAGTACTTGTTCATGTGTGCTTGCATAGATGCACCCGGGCAGTGTCGGTTCGCACGGAGGGCAGCACGGCGCTCCTCGGTGAGATTGGCAAGCTCCGCGTACCATCTATCACGAGCAGCAGCTCCTTTTGTGATGGGAATGCTTTGGCTAGTTGGGCTTGACGCAACTGGGACTGAAGTGACGGACACGGGTGTGGTGGGCGTCACCACTGGGGCAGGTGCGCTTGGAGTAGGAGCTGCTGCGGCAGCTTCCTCAGAAGCACTCTTGAAGTTGAACGTGAGATCCTTGAGATACTCGCCGTAAGATGGGAACGATGGTGCCTGTTCAACAGCCTTCTCGGAGTCAAAGGAAGGCGAAGCCATATCCGTTGGCAATAATGGTGTATCAACCGAGATCAGCTGTGGCGCGGCGACGGGAGTTGGGACCTCGTCCTCCACTGTTGCCTTCTTTGGCTTGACTGGCTCCTTATCCTCCTGGTCGATAATGGTGACCTTGAGGCGAAGCTTAAGCTTGGCCTTCGCGGCACGGTAGAGCTGCTTGTAGACGGAAGCGTTGTTGGAGTCAAGGGTGACAAAGTCAGCGGCACTGTCGGAGTAACGTTCGAAGATGGCCTCTTGGGATGATGGAATCTGGAGCAGAGAGCGAAGCTGTAACGAACAAGTATTAGTAATGATCTGTAAATGAATTGGCGTTCCAGACTGAAATTGAATCCAGCACGACCATGAAGCCATATGACAGCTAAATGGCGTGTGGGTCCACCCCGGAGCCTCGTCGTTATCGGATGGTATCGTACCTTGTCTGGAAGAGTGTTCGCTCCCAAGTCACGCAGAGGAAGCTTGAACCTCCTGTTGCTGCCTTCGATGTTGACCTTGAGAGTCACCAAGGTATCTGGGTTCGTAGCTGATGAGGCCATGATGGGCTACGGTGACAGCTGCGGGGAACGAGATCAGCCCAGCCCCAACGTCACCTTGGAATGGAGGTGCCTGGATGAGTAACTCACAGTTTGTATAGCAGTAGAGTCGTAGCACCTCACAGAATCGTGAATCTATAATCCACGACCTGTGTGTTGAGTAGGAGAAGTTGGAAGAAGTGAGTTTGTAGAGTTGTCGTGTGTTTGGGTTTGAAGTTGGAGAGGGAGGAGGAGGAGACGGTCTGAGGGAGTTGGACGAGGAGGAGGTGAGTGAGTGAGCGAGCCGGGTCAGGTTGTCTCGCGGGGCGGAGAGAGCGGAGACCAAGAGTGGAGGAGGAAGATAGGACGTAGACGAAGTATTATTGGCTGCCTTGATCAGATCAGTCAACGTAGTGTAGCCTATTGGGACAAGTAGCATAAGTAGCATTTGGGGTACATGGTTGGAGGTCCCAAGTTACCTCTACTCTACTGTATCTACTACTATTTAAGGAAGAATAGTAAGTATACTCTAGCAAGTAGTAGGTAGAGCGAGTACTCTAGGTGGTTACTCTAAGTTCGGCTTTGTAAAAAGTGCCACCACCAGGCAGGCGTGACAGCATACGAATCCATCTAATCCATCCCAATTCACACCGTCCATGGATACACGTAGACATGCTGATTAAACTCCGAGTGCAACTATAGAGAAGACCATAGAAGGAGGCAAAAAGGCGTACATAACACCTAACACCTAACACATAATCCATAATCCATAACAATACAACCTACTATTCGTCTTATTCAAATACCCAATCCAACCACCCTATACCCCCGTACACCTGTAGACCGTAGACCCAGAAAGCCGCTGCTCATGTGTCCAACCCACTGCGGGGACAGACCAACGGGAGCTCCGCCTGAAGTGCGGAGTAACTTACATACAGTAGTAACATACAAAGTATGGATAATGTTCGGAGAACGGAGACAATAATGAGTGATGCCACAGCTTCGTCAGCTCTGTATACAGCATGATCAACTAACTCCGATGCCCCGTCAATGTCGATTGTTGCTATGTATGCATAGGCGAGTCGTGTGTGTATACCTCTTGGGTACTCTACTACTGCTACTACTGCTACTACTGGTGCTACTACTGCACAATATACTCGGCAGTAGTCCACACCGATGCTGGGAAGGGAGCAAGTTCAAGCCAGTAAAAGACCCAGTAGAGAGCTATGGACCCTGCCAATAGAGAGTACATTACTGCATTACTGCATCTACTACAACCCAGTCCAGTACATACATACAGGCCGCGCAAGTCCCGTGCCTCGGTGTGTAAGTGGCCAAACGCCACCACACAATACTTGCACACACCGATCTACAATCACCAAGCAACCAAGCAAAGAAAGTAGTACGCGGACCTCGTAAGACACACCGATGGGGACACACGGCCTTGGCATTGCAATTGGAGACACAAAACGGATATTACGAGCCCATCACCGCCATCGCGGCCATCAACGGCCGTTCCTTCCGCCATGGCATCTACTACAATATCTGGGCCCCTTTCCACGTCATATCACGCCGCCGTTTGGTCAAGCTCCAAAATTCACGAACTGCAATAGCGGGCTCGGGTAACCATAATATGGTGTCATTTCACCTAAACTACTCTCCCCCACACCGCCAAAACACCATATCCATCCCTTCTGTCAACCACACCCAACATGGCTGAATACAATACGCCATAAGCCTC
The DNA here is from genome assembly GCA_000750925.1 of Pseudogymnoascus sp. VKM F-4518 (FW-2643). Lineage (NCBI taxonomy): Eukaryota > Fungi > Ascomycota > Leotiomycetes > Thelebolales > Thelebolaceae > Pseudogymnoascus > Pseudogymnoascus sp. VKM F-4518 (FW-2643). Next base: position 11,771 of record JPKC01003567.1, read on the forward strand.
ACACCCTCACCCTCCGCCGCCTCTCCATCCAAAGCCCCTTTGTATCCCACAACCAACAACC
>JPKC01003568.1:0-12077 GCA_000750925.1 Pseudogymnoascus sp. VKM F-4518 (FW-2643)
TTTGCACCACCCCCTCCCCCCGCTGCCAGCGCCGCAACGCCCTCAAGCCGCACCCGAGCAAGTGTCCCGAGTGCAAGAAGAAATCGCGGCTCCTGCTGGGGGGGTTGGAGAGGGGCCTGGAGAAGTTTGTGGCTGATGCCGTGGCCCGGGAATGCGTACGGGTTGGTTGACTAGGGGGAGTGATACTGAGGGAGGGGGGGATAGAGATGTGAGGGGGGGTTGACTAAGGTTAGGCTCTCGTGTTTTATCTTCCAGGGGATTACGGACAGATGACGAGGCGCGCAGTAAGAGTCATATGAGGGAGGGAGGCAGAATTAATGGCCAGAATACAATGTTTTGATACGAGCCTCCAGTCAGCAAGCCAGCGAGCCGTGTTGGACACGGACACGGACACGAGGTGGCTTTACCAGGATACGTGTGGGATAGTAATATTCATGCATCATTATTACGGAGCTGGTCCAGTTTAGTTCTCCTCGTATGTAAGCGCCTCAAACCCCAGGGTGGTGGACACAGTGTCAGAAATATAAAGTTTTATAGCCACAAATTTCCCCACCGCTATGTTTGAGTGAACAAGTAAGGCGGAGGGACATACATACATGGCACTATATGCGCTATCTAGATAGACATGAGGTTGCTAAGAAACGTAGAAACGTGATCATAAAAAATAATTACAATGAAGGTCCAATAGCCAGCTATGAAGGTATCAGACGAGCCAAACGTGTCTGCCAAGAGAAGTATACACAAAAGAAGAAGCTATCTACGTGCCACCGCGCTTCAAACTCAGATAAGATACAGCGCAGTCAAGAATGAGCTCATCACGAATCCGAACCCTCCAAGCTGCTTCGTCCCAACTGCCGCGCTGGTGCTGGTCTCCTGCGCCGCCTCGGTGGTAGCGGTACCGGTAGCGGTAGGGGCAGAGACAGAGACAGATCCAGTAGTAGTTTGAGTTGGGACGTTGCCGTCAGTGAGGCGCTTGACCTCGAGTCCCGTGATGACGGTGTCATCGCTGTTCTTGACGACCTGCTTAACCTTCAGGTTGGAGATAGTCACAAGCTTTCCGGTCTTTGGAGACTTGACGCCGGCCTTGATGAGCGCGGCAAGCCCATCGTTGGGCGGGCTTGGGATCTTGGTGAAATCGTTGGGGTATCCCTTGTCCTTGATGAGCGAGGACACGCACTTGGGGAATGGGGTTGCGGCGGCCGAAGAGGAGGTGCTCTGGAGCTCGGTGATGTTCAGCCCACCGAGCTGGCTTTGGAAGTTGTCGTAGTCCACCTTGAGCTTTGCCGACCCATCCGAGTTCAAGATAACCAGGCCAAAGTCGTTCTTCTCTTGGGTGTACTCGTAGACGACGCCACCGCTGAAGTAGGGGTTCATCTTGGAGCTGTAAAGCGCTGCAGTCTCGTCAAAGACTCGGGGACGGATCTCTCTGCATCCGTACTCGGACATGAACACGGGAACGCTGCTCTTCTTGAACATGTCCACAAGAGTGTTGTATCCGGCCTCGTCGAAAGTGGCCTTGCCACACCAGGAGTAACTGTTGAGAGCGAATACATCGGTGATGGAGTCATCCGTAGCGTCTCCGGTCAAGCTGCACTGCAGGTAGTTGAAGGTATCAAGGAGGACTTCACGGACATCGGCGGCAGAGTAGCCGACGGGGATGGGGCGGTCCACGTGGTTCTTGATGTATTGCTTGAGATCACGGGTAACAGCCTTAACTTTATGTCAGTGTCGGACTAGTAGTATTTAGAGAATGGTTACTCACTCTGATGTAGGGCACGGTAATAGCGGTTTTCACATCGTTGATGACTTCATTTGCCGAGAAGAATAGCAGAGTGTTGGGGTAGCTCTTGAAGGCCTCTACGATCTTGAAAGTCCTCTCTAGGTAATCATGGTTGTAGCTTTCCCATCTATGGTAGGTCAGTATCAAGCACAGCATCGCCGTGGAGAAATAGGGAGACTGACGGTACACTCCTGTCCAAAGACTCATTTGGCTTGGGCGTGTTGACATCGAGCATCATATAGATGCCAGCAATGTTGAAGATCGAGGCGCACTCATCGTGGTTGATGTCCGGAGACAAGTTGTAGACACGAATAGTATTAACGCCAATTCTCTGGAGCAGAGCAGCGTCCCTCAAGCAGTTATCTGCATTACTGAGGGCATCCTGTCCCGTCTCAGGCTTGTAACCCGCCTCTCCGCCGGGCTGGTACGCAGCTCCAATAACCTGGAATCGCTGGCCCGTCACTGAGTTGACGAAGTCGGTCCCATTGACGATGAGCGGGGTGACAGCAGTCGCAACCTGAGCGCATAGCGCCAGAAGCGCAATTTGGGCCTGATGATTCAATGTCAGCGCATATTCATCATGTCTTCCCCAAACCCCAGCCAGCGGCGAGGCAGACCTGTCGCCTACAAAGCGCATGGGTTGACTGTCGCGGGTGGTTCGGAGGCTTCACTTACGGCGCGTTTCATGGTTTTATCTACGTAGGAAGTCCCGCTTTCTATTCCGTATTAATTCCAAAAGTTAGGTATGAAATAATCGCAGAAGCTGCAAAAAATAGACCGCGCGATTCACAAACAAGAGGCAAAGGAGTGAGCCTCTGGAGGGATAAAAACGAGCGTGTTGTTTCAGTTCGTGAAAGACAAAAGGTGCGACCGAGTTGATATTCGCGGGGGATATGGGAGATACGTAGTAAATAATAGACCCTTGCGCGCTGCCGCTGTCTGTTTCCGCCAGTCCTTGTAGCGTACCTCGTACCTGACAGTTTAGTCAATATCAGGGTCCTTCCCCCCATTGTTCCCCTGTCCCACACTTACCACCGTCATTACGAGGTTAACTTGACTTGTACGGGCCAACCGGCATCAAGCGCCTTGGGACGCCAAGCTCAAACCGTAACGGCGGCGGTATGGATACGAGAGCTGCGCCCCCGCTGTAATCTCACGATGCACGATGCTCGAAACGTTGTCTTGGTGGTTGGATTCTGTCATATCTGACTATTGAAGCTACCATGACCATGTGGCTGGCTATACGTACGGCTGCATAGCTGAATACGAGTAGCTAGATACGAGCAGCTGAATCATCACAACATACTATCAACCAGCAGCATCTTACACCTTCAAGTTCCGTACTCGAGCACGTCTTCCAGTTCAGTACCACCGAAGAAAAGAACGATGAGCAGCGTGACAGCTAGGATCTCCCCGAACTAGCCATGCTAGAGCGTCTCACTCTCACGCCAGGCTCGCGGGAAATTGCAGCAATGCACGTGAGTGGTGGTGGTGTGGCGCCGATCTCCATCGATCGACAACAGGCTCACCGTCATTTTCAGATCCCAGATTTGCGGCACATTCCTTCACAGCACAGCACGTGATATATATATCTCAAAAAAATCCCAACTGCTCCTTGCGGCAGAGTACTCGGTACAGTACAGATCTCACATCGTCTTTTATCATTAGGAAGTATCTATTGCAGGCGCCCATCAGAGCAAATATCCGCCACATGCAGGACCCATGGTCCACATGGGACATTTTTTTCAAGTACATTTATTACTGTTATCCCCAAAACCTGAGCTCTAGGCAGAGCCAAACTCCTTCACGTCGCTCGCCTCGAAGCGGCCCGGCACAAGCGCCAAGGGCACGATGCCGCTGACGTGCATGTCTGGTCCGTAGACGTGCATGTCGAGCTTCAGCTCCTGGCCGACCGCCTTGATGTTCTTCAGTCCCTCCTGGTAGTTGGGTCCGGCACGTCTGACCCAGATCTTGACCTTGTGCTCAATGATGCTTGGTGCATACTCGCGGATGGCCTTGATGACACCCTTGAATGTGGAGGCGACGTTGGTGAAGTTAGCAATACCACCACCGATGAAGAGGACCTTGCCCTCGTCGGTAGGTGGGGCGCGGAGCATGAGGTCCAGGACGGTGCGGGCGTAGTGGTAAGTCTGCGACTCGGTGGGCGCTCCAGAGTACTCACCGTAGTTGGCGAGCTCCTCAGAGAAACCCGAGCTGGCGATGGCGTCGGCGTAGACGACGGATGCACCACCACCAGCGACGAGAGTCCAGACTCTGCCGGTGGGGTTAAGGACGGTCAGCTTGAGCGAAGCACCAGTTTTCGCGTCGAGCTCGGCGATATATGCCTCCTCCTTTGTCAGCTCACGGCCGAAAGGCGCGGGGAACTCCATTGGTGGGCCAGCGTCAATGTTGACGCGTCCATCAGTCGCCTTGACGGCGGTCATACCAAGAGCAGCTGGCGAACGTGCAGCGGCCCATTTGGCACCGCACTCGAACTCAGCAGTCTGGTCGAGCTTGGCGGCCAGATCCAGGAAGAACACTTCGGCGGAGGTGGCATCCGCATTTGGGATGGCAACCAATGGGTTGATTTCCAGGTATGTGAATTGGCAGTCTACGTAGACGGCGTAGAGTCTGGTGATGAAGTCGACGAGAACGTTATGGATACCCTTTGGTACCTTCGACAAGAGAGCAGCAGCAATCTCGTCGTTCGATGGGTATTCTGTTAGGTCGACGGGAATGAGAAGCTTCTCAGCCTTCTCATCAACGTCGCCGACATCAACACCACCCTCGTGGGTGAAAAGAATCCAGTCGCCCTGTGCAATTAAATACGTTAGTTGGGTTTAATGATATAAAATAAGATAAGCAAGATTAGAAATGAAGATAACATGTAATAGCAACTGCCACTATACACGGGAGATAGGTATGACCTAAGACGGCGGAGAATATGCAGGCACTGAGTGTTGTGTTTGCTGGTTGGTGGGTGTGCGGAGCACCTCCTCCTCTAGCCGCCGTTCGTCCGAAGACTCAGCCGATAGCCAATCCAAAATTCATTAAAAGGGCCATCCCCAAACTTTTTTTTCGTGCAGTGCATTTCCAACTCTCTTGTGTTGATACACAGTCGCTTGACGCATATATTTGCATTTTGGCAATTGTTATGCCATTTTCGGACATTTTCATGCCGCATGCCGTTTTTGCAACTCGGTACAGAACTCCATGATACTTATCACAAAGTTCACCGGTTAAAGCCGCTCTCTAAATTTCATTCAATCGCTATGGAGAAATTTGAACGTACCTCGCGAACAGAGTTGATGTTGATATAATATTCGGTTCCGTCTGGGTGAGGCACGAATGGCTCAACCAAGAACTGCCTTAAGACACCGACAACGGACTCGACCTTTTGGGGCTTTCCGGCACGCTCTTGGATCCATGCCTTCGCCTCAGGCCATGTCTTGTTCAGAGCAAGCAGTCCGCTCTTGCCGCGGCGCTTGATGAGCTGATCTGGCTTGGCGACAAATTTGGCACCTGGCTGTAGCAGCCACGGGAAGGAAACCTCGGCCTGGTCGAGAATCGACGAAACCTCTGCGTCTTCTGGGAAGTAGAGCGACGCAAGTTTTGTGGCTGGGTTGTGTGTGGCAGATCTCGGGAGAGGGGATGGCTTGATGACGGCGGCGCGGGTGAGGTGGTAGTTGAGAATGGCCTTGCCATCAGCTTCGAGGATCGCTTTGGCAGACATTGTGGGTTATGTCGGAATCGGAGACTATGCAGCATGTTAGTCTCTCTGTCACCGCTCGACAATTGGCACACCCGCGAGCATTTCAACGGTCGTCGGTGGATTGATCCCCAAGGTCTCATGGCAACAAGCAAGACGACAGCGACAGTGCCGACCGGGGCAGAAGAGCTTGCTTTGCGCCCGGTGGTACCCCAATCATAGCCACGGTCCGAAAACACAGGTCACACGACGCTTGGAGGAAGCAGGAGTCCTCGACGTTGAGGGCAGCGGCGGGGGGGACGAGCTCGCAAGCTCTCGAGGTAAACTCACCAAAAATTGGAAACTTGCGATCAAGCGACAGCTACGAAGAATTGTACTTGTGCAGCGGAGAGACAACAATTCAGTTGATATGGGTTATTGAGAGGGCGTGGGGAGTTGAGGGATGAAAAAGGTAAGAGGAAGAGGGAGCAGGTGGAATGGAGGAGACGAGGGAAGGTGTGCAAGCTGGTGGGTTGTGTTGTGGTGACCGAAGAGGAACAAAATAAATTGTTGATGGGTGTGGGTTTGGCGGGCGGTTCGCGGTTCACGCATCGAGCATAAGCCAACAGTACAGCAACGGTATAGTACAGTGGTCGAGTACACGGGGGTACATGTTCACACGGAATTGGGATTTTTGTGCATCTCAGCTCAGTAAGTGTCTCTCTCTCTCTCTATTTGGAGTTGTACAGTTTTTATCCCATCTTTCTCATTTATTGGTGGTACTCGGACACCTTTTTTTACTCCTTTATTCGGTTTATTCAGTTTATTTCTATTTGTTTCCTTTTCGTCGTGTTGTCGTGTTCCCCTCAGCGCAGCTTGGTGGATCACTCTCTCCCTATCTTTTTTGGACTCCTCTCCGCCCTCCTTCGACTCCTCACCGTCTCTGGGAGCTATCGAATGGGTGAGTGGGATGGTGGGGAGTGGGGAACTTGTTCGGGGGTCAAGAGGGTTGCTGTGCGTCGCCGTAGTGCACATCGGGGTCAACACGGAGCCAACATAGGCCCAAGCGAGGGGCTAAATCGACCAATGGGGAATGGCCCGGGGATGGGATGGGGCGACGGTGACAAAATGGCGGGAGAAGAAAGGGATGGGAGTGAGTGGGAGAGCGAAGAACGGACTCAACGGAACAGGGATAGCGCCCCAATTGATCCATCAACCCTTGCAAGGTCCGTCCCAACCATCGGCCATCGCCCATCGACCATCACCCATCGGACACCGACCTTATTGTCCGCCCACGCTACCACGCACTACATACAGCATGTACTCACACGCACTCCACGCACTCCACGCACAACTTTCTACACCGCGCACTTATTCCCCCGTACTGTACAGTATGTACATACTGTATGTACATACTGTATGTACATACTGTACATGCTGTACGGTTACGCCGTGGGATTACTGGTGCTTATTTGCGGATTATAGCTTTGCTTATAGCTGCTTAGTGCTGCTTATCGGTGCTTATCGGTGCTTATTGCCCTGCACCTACTGCATCTACACCATACTACAGCACACTCCAGCATACTTCAGTGCATCATCGAAGACTCAACACCGATTCTACACCACCTCCACCCCCACAGTACGCCTCAGCACCCCACCGTACATTACAGTACATCCCACTCCACGGCGCATCTCAACTATACGGTACGGTACAAACACAACACAACACAACACAGCACAATACGGTACAGTACATTGTCAACCCAACAACCATCCACCGCCCACCGCCCACCGCTTACAGCCCACCAACGTACCGGGGCCAAGACACAAACCGCTGCCACCAACCACCACCACTACACCCAACCCGTCTCAATCTCCAAAAAGCTCTCCCAAGAAAAAGTTCTGGCACCTCCTCAACCCCCCGATCGAACAATCCTCTCTCTTCTCCTTTTGCCATTCACCTGCAATCCTTCCAATTCTACCCTCCTCCCTTCTCCATCATCATCTTCCTCCTCCCAAACCCACGATAATTACAATCCTCAATTCCTGTCGCACAACAATCGCTCACGAAGCTTATTGTTGAAGCTCCTTCCCCAACCATTTCTTGTGAGTACTTGACCCTCTCGTCCTCCCACAACCCCCCTCCCTCGACCTCTCTCCCACAACCATCCATTGTCCACTTTCTAACCCTCAATCCCTCCAGAACCCCCGAACCACCCGTCATGCCTTCTCCCGCGATCGGAGGCGCTGGCAATGCCAACGACAACATCCGCCGCTTCGTTGCTCCCAGCCGACCTTTGAGCCCTCATGCTGAGCACGCTCTCTTCCACAACAAGACGCGATGCTTCGTGTACGGTCTCCAGCCAAGAGCCGTGCAGGGCATGCTCGATTTCGACTTCATCTGCAAGCGCTCCACACCATCCGTTGCGGGCATCATCTACACTTTCGGTGGACAGTTCGTCAGCAAGATGTACTGGGGAACCAGCGAGACTCTTCTCCCAGTTTACCAGAGCGTAGACAAGGCGATGGCCAAGCACTCTGACGTCGATACCGTTGTCAACTTTGCTTCGTCGCGCAGTGTGTACCAGTCCACCATGGAGCTCATGGAGTACCCGCAAATTAGGTCTATTGCCATCATCGCCGAGGGTGTCCCAGAGAGAGTAAGCATGAGCCGAAACCCTTCAATCACACGACATGAGCTAATTGTAACAGCGCGCACGTGAGATCCTACACGTTGCGAAGAAGAAGGGTATCACCATCATTGGCCCTGCCACTGTTGGTGGCATCAAGCCCGGAGCATTCAAGATCGGTAACACTGGTGGCATGATGGACAACATCGTTGCATCCAAGCTCTACCGCCCTGGATCCGTCGGATATGTCTCCAAGTCCGGAGGTATGTCCAACGAGTTGAACAACATCATCTGTAACACAACCGATGGTGTCTACGAGGGTGTTGCCATTGGTGGTGACAGATACCCTGGCACGACATTTATCGACCATCTCCTCAGATACCAAGCCGACCCAGACTGCAAGATCCTCTTATTGCTGGGTGAGGTTGGTGGAATCGAGGAGTACCGCGTCATCGAGGCCGTCCAGGACGGAACCATCACCAAGCCAATTGTTGCCTGGGCGATCGGAACGTGCGCGAGCATGTTCAAGACCGAGGTTCAGTTCGGACACGCTGGCTCGTTCGCCAACTCGCAGCTCGAGACCGCTGCCAACAAGAACAAGGCCATGAAGGAGGCCGGATTCCACGTTCCCGAGACCTTCGAGGAGATGCCCGCTCTCCTCAGCTCCGTCTACCAGACCCTCGTCAAGGCTGGCAGCATCAAGCCAAAGGCCGAGCCAATCGTGCCCAAGATCCCTCTAGATTACTCGTGGGCGCAAGAGCTTGGCCTGATCAGAAAGCCCGCTGCCTTCATCTCCACCATTTCCGATGACCGTGGCCAAGAGCTTCTGTACGCCGGAATGCCCATCTCGGATGTCTTCAGAGAGGATATCGGAATCGGCGGTGTCATGTCCCTCCTCTGGTTCCGTCGCCGTCTCCCAGACTACGCGAGCAAGTTCCTCGAGATGGTTCTCATGCTGACTGCCGACCACGGCCCCGCCGTGTCCGGTGCCATGAACACCATCATCACCACCCGTGCCGGCAAGGATCTCATCTCCGCCCTCGTGTCCGGTCTCCTCACCATCGGTTCGAGATTCGGTGGTGCCCTCGACGGCGCCGCCGAGGAGTTCACCCGCGCCTACGACAAGGGTCTCAGCCCACGTGACTTCGTCGACACCATGAGGAAGCAGAACAAGCTCATCCCAGGTATCGGCCACAAGGTCAAGTCGCGCAACAACCCCGATCTCCGCGTCGAGCTCGTCAAGGAGTTCGTCAAGAAGCGCTTCCCCAGCTGCAAGATGCTCGACTACGCCCTCGCCGTCGAGAGCGTCACCACTTCCAAGAAGGACAACCTGATCCTCAACGTCGACGGTGCCGTCGCCGTGTGCTTCGTGGATCTGATGCGCAACTGCGGCGCCTTCAGCGCCGAGGAGGCGGAGGACTACCTCAAGATGGGTGTCCTGAACGGCCTGTTCGTCCTCGGTCGCTCCATCGGTCTCATCGCCCATTACCTCGACCAGAAGAGGCTGCGCACTGGCCTGTACAGACATCCTTGGGACGATATCACCTACCTCCTTCCTACGCTGCAGTCGGGCGCGCCGGGCTCGGAGGGCCGTGTCGAGGTGCAGATGTAAGGGAAGCAAGGGGGGCACGATAGGGGGGGCTGTAATCTAATCTTTGCTGCTTGGGAGTTTGACGCGCTATGCTAGCTGGTGTGTCACGGTCATGTTGTTGATCGACGTTGAAAATCATTGACATTAGGTCATGCAAATAATGAATCATTAAATTTATAGAGCAATTTCACCGAGCCCTGTTTTCAAGTGACCTTACTACAGTGACTGACTGTAGCTCAGCTCCAACAAAACATGATTCGCGATAGAACTGCCAGGCAGAGATTGTTATAATTAACTCAACCATATCAGCCTAGCACTGAACAACGTATAAAAGCCATCGCATTTCGCAGCCAGCCACCCACCCAGTACCAAACAGCGCAATGGAAACGCGCTGTATACCCTCGCCGCCTGGAATTGGCCCCCGAAACCTCAATATCTAGCAATATCTCAAAACCACCCAACTCCCTCCCACGAAATCAGCCTTCAAGCACACCCTGCTCGAACTTATCCTCCGTCTGAAGAACCCTGCGAATCAAGTTAGCCAAACCCCCCCCAACGATCTACTCCCGTCCCGGTCCGGTCGGCAAAACTTACGAATACTGCTTCACCAGCACCCCCTCCCCCCCCTCCTCCATATCAATATTAAATACATAAAACCCCCCATCCGACGTAACCACCATAACCTGCGGAAAATTACTACTCATCGCCACCACGCTCCTCATCTGCCCATTCCCCCCACTCTCCCCCAACGAGCTCTTCGGGATCTTGATAAACGCAAAATCCCGCGCCGGTTCCCACATCTCCGTCACCCCCTTGGGCAGGTACCCGCCCATGGCCCCGACGACATTCTTGCCCATCAGCTGCGAGGTGCGCCGGAACATCGAGCCGAGCGTCCCGCTCGACTTGCGGGTTGGGAGCGTCGTGCGGACTTCGGAGCCGGGCGAGGTGCCGGAGGAGGTGGCGCTGTCGTGGCTGCGGCCGCGGGACATGGCTGTTGGGGATGGGGGGGAGGTTGGGCGGGTGGAGGGCGAGCCGGGGGCGGTGAGGCGGAAGATGTGGACTGTGTCTGTGGTGGAGGAGACGCAGAGGAGGGTGGAGGAGAGGTTGAATGACATGCTGTAGATGGTGGAGGGGTATGAGCCGCGGCGGAACTGGTAGAGCTTGTCGCCGCTGGGGACGGAGAAGACGCGGATGATGGTCCCTGTCTCGGAGGCGGTGGCGAGGCGCGTGCCGTCGTTGTTGAGGGCGATGCAGGAGAGGGGGGCGCGGTGGGCTTCGACCACGTTGATGTTTTTGAGGGTTAGGGTGTCGAAGAGGAGGACCTCGCCTGATATCGGGGGCACGAATTTGGAGGTTGGGGGGGCATGGGCTGGGCGCTGTTCTCCGGGTTCGTCGCGCGCTTTGGGTAGGGGGTATGCGAGGAAGCAGTTGTCGGAGGATGGGGACAGGGCGCATAGTGCGTGGGGGTTCGGGGATGTCGAGATCGTGTAGAGAAGGTTCATGTTCAGGATGTCGTACAGGTATATTTCTTCCTCGAGTACTACCACGAGTCGCTTTCGATTCAGTCGCACTGCAAGTACAGCGGACGGGAACGTGAGTTCACAGATAGTCGAGGACCTCTAGTTATGGTTAGTTAGCCCAGGCTTCGATGTCGGATGTTGGATGTCGGGGGACTGCGAAGGGGATTTGCGCTCACTGACCTTTGTATTTCGTATCACCAGGCGCCGCGGAGATAAAACAAGGGCGACGAGGGAAGTCGAGAACATCATCTCAATAATCGAGACATTATCTTCATCACTTTTGAAGGCAGGTCGGAACTCGGGGTCGCTATGGTAGATTCGGAATCCTTTCGAAGTACCTATCGACAAAGCATCAGCAACCTGCACCTGCGGGAGCCGGACTAGCCCTACCAATAGCAAGACGACTATAGTCCTGGTTGAACGTGACGAAATTCATTGTCATTGTCTTGTGGTTATCACCACTACTCTGGCGGAAGGGTTGGGCTGTATGGGTAGCGGCGCAAGTGCCTGCGCAGAACAATGCTCTTGTCTGCGACCAGGACGAGTCTTGTAGTTGGAGAGAACAAGGGGCTCGCAGATTGGGCAAATAAATATGTCTTGGACGCCTAAAGAGCCGAGTCGTTGCCCGTGGAATCCGAGGTCGAGGTGCCCTGTGGCTGTCAAAGAGCTGGCTGGTGCCTCTTTCCTTGTCGGTGATGTGGTGCAGCGGCCCGCCTTGCTCCACCCTCGAGCTAGGTCACATCGTCACCGCTTACCAGCTGTGGTAGAAGTCTTGCAGGTCTTTCAGGGACCAGATAAACAGGGCAACACAACTAATGGTGAGTTTCTCGACGAAGAAAGGAAATATATAATCTTTTTATATAATATA
>JPKC01003569.1:0-12099 GCA_000750925.1 Pseudogymnoascus sp. VKM F-4518 (FW-2643)
AGCAAATGCAAAGTGAATGTGCGTATACACAGACGTGTCGATGCTGTCGACATGCATCCCTCTTCACAGTTCTGAGCCATGTTCCTCCATCAACTGTGCTATTTGGCTTCTGCTAGCAATACGAGCTTTCTACTGTCTGATCTGCTGTTTCCTTGGCTTTACGTGGCACTTCCAGCCAGATGCATACGCCTTGATGGGTACCTCGCGCAGCCCACACAATTGAGGTGGTAGATATGCATTTTCAGCCCCCTTGCGCATGCCTCTATTCCTTGCATTCTTGCTTGATTCCTCTGGCTTTACCATAACTTCACACCACTTGTATCTATTACAGTACCCATCTATTTGAGGACGAGTATTATGGGATACATGAACACCGACAAGGGGTTGTAAGCACCCACCCCACTATAAACGGGTTGACGATATATGCACTATCACAAGTACAGCAAACCATACCCTCCCCAGACGCTAAATCCATGCGCAAGAGTTCGAGACGTAGCGGAAGCACCTCAAAGAATAAAAACCACGCCCGACCCCGCTGTCTTATATCCACATCCGCGGGTGGCCTCGCTGCCACACCCGGACCTACTGGCTCTTCTCCTAGATCCGCAGCTGGCCTTGCTGCCACGCCCATTCTTACCCAGCGCCTTTGCGCACTGCTTTCTTTCACCATACCTACCGCTACCTTCTTCTCGCTGTTATAGTCTTTTCACCGTCGCTCCCTCTTGTCACTACGCGACAATTGCCACTGATCCCTCCTGTCACTGCACTCCACGTACCACCGCTCCCCTCCCAGCACCAATCCCCCAAGTTATATGTGATTCCTTTCCAACCAGTCCCAACCAACGCAGCGGACTCGGGTCCAACGCCGCGGATCGTCATCCTTTCCGCATCCATTGTTAGGACAGTAGAAGGTGGGCGTGTGGGGCTATTTATAATAAATTATGTCTCCTACATACCGTGCAAACTTTGCGTTCTCCAGCTCAAATTGCCTATGGTTGAGCTAGAATGCATTATTCGGTGGTGCTAAAACTGTGTTCCTCCGATCCATTTTGCGCAAATCCTGATCTTCTCCAGCGCCATTTATCCAGGGTCGAGCGGGGATCTTTCATTGGGTATGATACCAATATTCCCCAGATCTGTTTATCAAAATTGGAGCACGGATCGTCGATTTGTTGTAAAATAAACAGCAGTACCGGTTAGCGCCTCCTCTGATAGTGCTGATGGTGTGTTGTTCGTTCATTGGGGAGGCTGCATAAGCGGAGGATGAAGCTAGGCGGGGTGATGGGACAGGGCGGGAAGGAGTGGTTCTCACGCATTGCACTTTACCCATTCGAACGGCTTCTGCAAATGAGATGGTCGTTGGTGTTTCATGCAGGTGGATTTCTGAGGGATAGGGGAACGGGCTGACGTAGATGTCGACGAGCATCTCAAGTCGCTGCTAGTATGAACAGTCAGTCTATATGCGCTTTCCTGACACTACGAAGCTTGAAATCCCAGTTAGAACTGCGCGGTAGATTGGTATGGCTCGTGTTCTACACGACCCTTCTAATGGGATACTGAATTATTGCAAGATTCCCACAATTGTGGGAATCTCCCCTCCTCCGAGTGGACCGGGGTATTGCAAAACTAGCGTAGGTGGACGAACTGATAATGTGAGAGTGACAAAAGGCAGAAGGCACCGCTAAACAAGGATAGCTTGGCCAGAATCCTCGTGCGCATTTTTTACCCCGCAAGTGAAAAATAAACCGCAATACTGCAATAAAAAACCAAGACACTAGATTCCTAGAGATATATCGAGTCGCTGTGGAAATGTAGGAGCAATATCCAACCCAGTCACTGCGATTACCCAACACACCACCAACGAACAAGTCGCCGCCACCTAGACAACCTCCACCCCGCTAGAGTCTTGAGAAACGAGACCGCCCGTTCCATCTATGCTGCGTGAGATTGCCTTTCGCCCGCCTCTACCTGCCCCAGCCCGCCCGTTCAATATGCGCCTCCACTGGTACGCGCCCAAGATGCCGCGCAGTTCTGCACTCCAAGCTCTTTCGCGCCATCGCCTGGCCTCATACATTCCTAGCCGGCTTTGCGTTCTCAGCTGGCTTTTAGGTGGTGGGTTTAAGGCGGGTTTGGCTGCTGGGTAAGAGGTGGAGGGTTCTCTCTTGGGGGTTTGATGCGATGAAATTAACTTATATGTAAGAGTCAATGTAGTTAGATGATCTGTAGCTACGGAAGAGAGCGGATAGGGGGTAGACTTGCTGTGCTATACTGCTTGAGTCGGCTATTGCTGCATTGCCTGTCTCTGTCTATAAGAGAAACAGAATCAAGACTTAACAATTCAAAGATCGAGCTTGTGGTAGCGGGATTAGTGGGCAACTGCTGTCTATGGTATTAAAAAAATAAAGGAGACGAAACTAGAGGGCGCGAGAAACGTGGGGATAAATAAGGAAAGAAGGGGGGTAGGAGGGGAAGTGGGCATGTGGAATTGTATGGGCTGGTGAGCGGTGCAGTCAGTGCTGAAACGGATAATCTTCACGCCGAGCACTGCCTGTAGAGGAGGAACGCAGACCTCTGGACAACAGTCAGCGTTTAGTAAATAGTAATTAATTAGTCATCACTGTTTTAAACAGAGCGTCTCGGCTGGAGGAAGTAAGACGGGGGAGTTTTCTAATCCTTCGTGGTGGGAAAGTATATAAATTACAGTCTCTCAATCATAAGATGGACATTGGCATCGGCTTTGGCATCGGTTCGGCTGATGGATCGGCGGCGGCATATTCATGGGACAGAAAGCGCGTAAAGCGGCATAAAGGTATAAAATGCACGGGCTATGAAACCGCTGTTTGTTTTGGGACATGTCTACAGTCACGTGTTCACGTGATTACGCGTATTGAGCTCGCAGTTGGTCATCTCATGGGCTCTGTGGGAATAAATACCGTGTTGGTATAAATTAGACAATTTATTATGTAAGCTACTGCATGTCTAGGTTTATACACGGGGTTTATAAATATTTATTGATGTTTGATGTCAGTCAGTCAAGTATATCAGCGCAATATAACATTCCTCAAAGCGTTGGGCTTTGTGTTCATAATCACAGTCTAGACATCCCAGGTAAATAGACATATCGAAAGACGAAGGCCAAACACTAAGCTACACTTCCACAGCGTCGCATCTCCCCGCCTCCCCCACCAGAACCACACACCACACAGCATCTCTGTACGCGCTGTCGTCCCTGTATCGGCCTCCAAGACATGCCAATGGGTTGCTAATGGCGCTATTAGAGGTGTCTGAGGACGGGAGATGGGGTATAGAAACCGCTCGTGTCTGCTTCAATCACAAGACATCGCTGATTGCATGATAGCATTTCCTCATATACAACCGGAATCTTCGACTACTTCATCATCCAGAGGGCACGATGCTGTCATCAGACCCCTCTTCTGATCTACCTACCGCCGTCCCAACCCCTACGCGTGCCAACAACAACCCCTTCGCCCTCTTCGACTCCTTCAACCCCTTCGACCCCTTCAGCCCCCTCACCAAAAACACACACACATACCTCCTTCTCACCCTCCACCACCTCCTCTCCTCCCTCGCCATCGGCATCACCCGCCTCGACCCCACTTGCAGCGCGCACTACCTGTCCACCGCGCGGACCCTCGCATCTGCCTATTTCTCATGGGCTAGCGGCGGCGGCGGTGGCGGCGGTACCCAGGAACGAGAGATTCGCACTGTAGAGGGGGGGGGTGGTAGATGCTATGAGGGGTATGGGGCCTAGGGGAGGTGAGATGGAGAGAGGGAGGGGGAGGGGAGGGAGGAGACGGAGGGGATTGTGAAGGCGATGGAGGTTTATGTGAAGGCTGTGGAGGTTTATGTGAAGGATGTGGGGAGGGAGTTAGTGGGTTCGAAGGCGGTGGTGGATATTTTTGCGGCGGGGTAGGGGGGTGTGTGCGAGGTGGATGGGGTGAGGTGAGGAATAGGTATGAGATGGGAAGGCGGCGATGGAGGGGAGATGGAGATGGTGATGGTGATGGGTGTAGAGCAGCTGTGGAGTGCTGTTTCCCCTGCCTGTACTTGAGCTGTTTTGTAGGCTATGCACGTACGCACTGGTGCTCCCTCCCTTCCCTTTGCTCTCCCGGCTGCCTGGCATTACATTTCTTCCGTCGATGGATCGCAATACTGTTGTATATAGATGCAGCACAAATACAGCCGCATAACTAGGGACAGGGGACGATATCATGTAGGGAGTAGGGGTAAAGAAACGGACAGGCCCGTGTAGATAACATACACATCCTCCCCTTCCCAGCATTTCAATCCCTCGCTTCCCTCGCTTCCCGCGCGTTCACGCCCCCACCATGCAGGCCTCCCCTTCCCGAACGTCCGAATCTGATTCTGAAATGTGACCTGTGGTTTGACCTGCAGTATGAGGCTACAACGACATGCTCTGCGATAAGGGGAGATGTTGGGGATGAAGGGGGTTGAGGTGTCCCCTCTCTGTCGCGTTATTCACCGTGATTCTGGCGAGAGTCTAGGACAACTCCAGCGCGCTGGGGGCTGTTCTTGTTCCTGTTGTTTAAGGTGCGTCTTTGTCTTCCTTTCCTATCTCTCTTACCTCTCTTCCTATTCCCACTGTCACAAGCTTGCAAGCGAACGGCGAGTGGGAATGAACCTTCCGACCTGACTAACACCCTCACCCAGGATGCCTCGAAAACTCCGGCTTTGAAGAGAAGATTCCCGACCTGTCGATTGGCAAAGGCATGACTACGCCCTCGACATTGTCGACGACGACGAACCAGAGGACTACAACTATGCCATCGAATTCACTGTCGACTCCTACATCACCGAGTCCTCTGCGCACCCTACATTAAGGCGACAAGCTCGACTGAGATGCTGACATCACTGAGTCCCCCACCGCATCTTCCTCAACTTAGGCGCCAACCTCAATCTAAAAGCCATCTACCTCCATGAGCGAGGAGCCGCATACCACGAGAAGTCCGCTACCACCGAGGTCAGCTCCACGGACTGAAGCTTCACAACCGATGACAGCTCCACACCCGCCATGATCACGACCGGTGGAGGCTCCTCAGTCGTCTACCCAGCGCACACCAAGCTACAATTCAACATCAGTCGCATCACGCCAACCGCCGCGTGTCAACGAAGAATTGCAACTGCACAACAATTTCAGCTTATACCACACACAGCTCGCTCTTCTCAGGTAGAAGAGGTCTCCGCGTCCCAAATCTTCCGGGTCGTTGGAATCTCTGCCCCCGTTGTCGTCCTGGACATCGAGTACCGCAACTCCACACCGCAACTCCACAACGGAACCCCACATACTACTGCTCCGTCGACGAGAAGCTGAACCCTGGCCCATACATCGTCAAACCCCTCGCAGCACATACCCTATCTATCACCGACACGACCTCGCCCATCCTGCTCTCCTCCATTATAGCGGGGGTGGTGATGTTGTTGGTGGTAAAGCTCGCGTGGGTGGAGCCGACCTCGGTGGTATCCGGCTTTGCGTTCATGGAGGTGGATGACTTCTTGGTCGACGTTGGCGCCTCGGTAGAAGATACAGTGGTGAACTCGGTCTCCTCGAGCAACTTCTCTCTCGCCGCTACAAACGCAAACGCGTACAATTAGATCGCGAACGCCAACCTGCGCCTTTACTGCGATATCGAAGGCGCGAAGATCCTGCTTTTGCGCGCAAGACCAACTACTCCCACGCATAGTTACACACATAGTCTACCGTTGCGACGTCCTTGATCCGGAACCGGAGATTATCCGCATGGCGATGCGGCTTCTCTGTGCCAACATACCAACCGAAGCGCGCCCAAACTGCGTCTTCGAGCGCGTCATAACCGCATTGTGCGTTCCACTATTACTCTTCCGCCCGTCAGCCCCTCCAACCCCGCAGAAAACGAAACCAACGTTGCCTTCTCCCCAGAGAAATCAGACGTCGCTTACTCCGGCAGCGGCAGCGCCATACTCGGCGCCATCGCGCCCAGAAACGCAATATTGCACACGACATCCAGCACCCCGTTGCCCGTCCAAAGTCGACCATTGAGCCATGTCCAGCTACGCCGCTCCTGCATCTCGTCACGCTCAATGACCTCTTCCTTAGCGAGCGTGTCCCACACTCCAGCCACCCAATTGCCCTTTGTGCAGCCTTTCGTTGCGCTGCTAGTGCGCGAAGTTGCGCGTCGCCATGTGCTACCGGGCGTCCATGAGGTGGAGGGTATTCAAGGATGTAGCGCTCGGGGCAGATCGAGGACAGCCTTGTAATGGGTGTATGTGTATGTGTGAGGTGTAGTAGCTGCTCGGACCCGCCGCTGACAAACCCGCTAAAGCCGACGGCGCATCGAGTAGGGCAGATTCTCCGGGGTCGTCGACGCAAACCCCAGACATTCTAGGCTACAATCCATCGTCCGACAGGATTTCCAAGGTCATCGCTTGACGCCTACATGGTCGATCGGAAGGGCGAGAGTCTTCTCCTGCCAAGCTGAAATGCGCTGACGTGTCTGGCGTTTTGTCCGATAATGCGACATCATCTTCTCCGCGCACTTCACCCTCCCCAATATCAACTCAAGACAACGATACCCACCTTCCCCGCAACAACTTCCCCGCAGCTTTGACGACGAATTCAGTACCACCTCCCACTTCCCTCCGCTCCCACCGCCCCGACACGAACAGAAGCCTCGCTCTCGCCCTTCATCCCCGCCCAAGGCCGCTCGTCCAAACCCTCGGCCCTATAATAGACGAAACGCAACCAACCTTCAGCCCACAACCCTCTTACAACTCCATCAAACAGCACAGCCGTGTCTAAATCGCCCGATTAAACATAAACCCACACCTCCACTCCCCCCATCGAATGCTAGAGGATGAGGAAGCAGGGGTTGAAGATCCCCACCCGCTCCCGTCTCATCCTCAAGCGCCTCTATGTCGAAGTGTTTAACTAAAGGACAATTAGTATCCCGCGCCGTCACTTCATCGTCAGCGCTGACTCGAGTCCCCACTGTAACTTCACTTGCTACCACGGGACTCCTCTGCCTCTAGACCATCTTCTACTGCGAGGCAAAGCGGGGGGTAACGCATCAGAGTTGGGGCATTACTGCACCACCTGCGTTTGCACTATTTGTAAGTCCTCTCCATCCACAAATCCCATAACCCACTAACCACGCGCAGGGCTCGGTTGACTCATCCTCGCCACCATGGTCTCATCCTCACAGCACTCTCCCGCTACTACAGCGACGGCTACAAAATGGCCGGCGCCCGCGCCAGCGCCTCCTTCATCTCCTTGTACTCCGCGCTCTCTATGCTATCTTCTCCAACAGCACACTATACACCATCGCAGCAGAGACCTTCCTTAGCACCTGCGCGGCTACAGCACCGCCACCGCTGGGTTATGCTTGAACGTCGTTGCGATATGGATGGGTCAAGGACGAGGCCTCATCGGTCCTATTGTAGACCTCACCTACAACGGGCGCGGCGCTTCTTCCTACTTACGGAAGTAGTTCGTCTTGTGATCGAACGAGATCCTCGTGCATTTGATTTTACGGAGGTAAAGACCTGGGATTCTACTCGCTCGTTGCGGTGGACTCGGCTGCAGCCTGTGGATATTACCATCCGTCCTATATTGACGGCCCGTCACTGCTATGTCTACCAAGCGTATCAGGAGCATCGGTGACATTGGCGCCTCCTTTTTCCCTAACACTCGACCATGCCACCCGGCCCATTTCTACGGCCCAACCACCCAATGCCTAGCAACGCAACCACAGCCCCCACCCACCAAGCCGAAAGAAGCCCTTCCCGCCGTCCTTACCCAAGACCGGGCCATCGCCCACAACCGCACCATCACCTCCCCAGCCACCACCCTCCGCGCCTCAACATCCACTACTATACTACCACCTCCTTGTCCCTAACCTGCCTCTCCACCGAGCTTGCCTCCCAGCGCTCAGACGACCAATCCGAGATCCCGTTACTGAAACTGAAAGTCTCTGCGCAATCCTGCCACGCCCAGGGAGCAGAGCTGCCGCCCAATATCTTCAAGCCGACCCTCTCCGCACCCCTCCGCGATGAAATCTTCTGCGACCTCTGTACAGTCGTCCCTCACCCCCACTATGCCGCAACAGTCTTCTTCTTGCCCGCCCTCACCGACACCCACGCCTCCACAACCACATTTACATCGACGGCACCTTCAACATCGTCACCCCTATATCCACTACAACTCCCCAAAGCCACTTCCTGGAAATATTCGCCGCTCCTCACTTCCTCACCACCCTTCAAAATACTCCCGACGAGGGCGGTGACGGTGTGGGCGAAGTGATTGCGACTGCGGCTACACCGTTGCCGCTCTCGTTGAACTCAATGTATAATTCCACCGGGCGCCTGCGCAGCCATCGCCGTCACCACATCATTACAGCTATTCCAACGCGCGTGTGAGAGGGTGGGAAATCCACATTACTCACTTCTGTGCGCGTTTGTACACCACTTTGTCATATATGTTTTAGTCGCGGACAACGGACAGCCGTGGTTGTGAACTGGTTTGGATGGAAGAGGTGAGCGGGCTGTCTCCGATCTTTCGGGTGATTACCCAGCGAGACCACATTCTCCTATAATGAGGAGGTACACCCCGAGACCATACTCAAGCTCAGATCTAATTTCTGTGGACGAGAACTTTCGCCCTAATAAGCCTATAGGACGCGAATTCGGGGGGTCCAGGTTACCATCCAAGAGAGTGCAGGACGTTCTTGATCGCACTGCTTCAGTTCTTAGGTCCGAATTCATAAGAGTGCGAGACGTTCTTGATCGTACTGCTTCAGTTCCCAGATCCGAGTCCCCTAAGTTACCTATCTAAAGACAAAGGAAGGTCTCGATTCGCAACATCTCACAATATGAGGAAGAATTCAGAAGGAAATGAATACGATTGAAGTGATATTCGTGAGGCACATAGCCAAGCAACGGAGATTACCGGTTCAAATTCGTAGCCACTGCTGTGGCTAACGAAGATGCCCTCTACCACGCCGGCGACCCCTCGTATGCGAACGTCCTCGCACCAACTCCCTCCGAGGCCAATGCCTACATCTCCGCCAAAGCAGCTCCCGCAGCTGATGAAGACGCCAGCACCCCCTCTTCTCACGCAGGGGACCCTTCTCACGCAGGGGACCCTTCTCACGCAAACGTCCTCACGCAAACGTCCTCACACAATCGGGGCCGGCGCAACTGGGCTTATTTCAGACGAGGACAAATTGGACACGCTTATTGAAGGTATGAACAAGCCCCGTGCGCTGCAGTCAGTCCTGGCAGAGAACCAACGAATCCTCTCACAGCCCCGCCTGCGTCCCCTGGAACCAACCAGACAAGGCTTCAACGCAACAGGGACATCACTTTCAATCTATTTCCTTCGGAGTTCTTCCTCGACTTGTGAGATGCTGCGAATTGAGACCTTCCTTTGTTGTCGGATAAGGCAGCGCAAAACAGGTTGCAGCGCGTTGTGTGCTACAGTTGTGGCAAGTACGACCATTTCCTGCGAGACTTCGATCAACCACAGGCGAAGTGGGAACAACGCGAAATTCACGTCGATCGTACTAAATACTTCCTCCTTGTCCTCTACGGTTTGCTAGGGCTTTGGTTCTTTAATTTTCGGAGGTCTGCTGAGGGCGAGATGTTGTCGGCTGAAACTGCCGATTAGCCAAATCTCACTTTGAGACCGAATACCACACCTTTGAGCAGCTGCCATACTTGGCAAGCATGGAGACCGATGGACAATCGCACGTACAATCCCTGCAACAAAATACCAGTGGGGGCTAGAGCAAGACAGCGCTGAACGTCGTCAGGGGTGTTGTTGCCTGCGTGTGGTAGTTCCACCAGACTGGGGTGTTTAGCAGATTTACGCCGGGTGGCGGATAACAATATCAGCTCAACTCCTATTGCACTGTCGAGACGGAACTGGACAGCCAGATTGCAAGTGAGTTTTGGGAGTCGGAAATACCCCAGAAAGCGACGCTGTTTGGCGATACACGCGGCCGTCTCGATAATGGAACATGGACCCATTGGTTCTCCTTGGTGAGCATTATATTGAACACTTTTTCGACGGTTTAGCGATAGAGGCTGTCGTGGCTATCCTGGGGAGGAAACGGTGAATATCTTGCGCTGCTTCTTCTTCCCCCGGTGATAGTTCACATGAATCCCACTCGTGATTGTAAGTTTCCTCGAGAAGTCTTCGGTATTGGATTATTTCGTCAGCGGGCTCGAGCCACCTCGAGTTGACATCGTTCCGCACGAATCTTTTCAGAATGGTGGCTATGCCTTAGAGTGGGAGGCCATTTGTATCGGGTTAGAGGGAATTGCAAAGGCTCAGGGTCCAGGCCTTGTTCGTTCTGTTGGTCAGTGGTGAACATCGTCTCCTCTGACAACGAAGGGTGTGTCGGATTATTGTTGGGATATGTGGGGCAAGGTTCAACGGTATCGATTTCACATCCTCTTCCTCCGAAGCCGGCGGCAAATCCCAAGTGAGGGTCCAAGTCACTAGGGCTGTGTCATTTCCTCCAGTGGCGCCGTCGCTACTGAAGATTGGGCGGGTAAACAACCCTCTACGAATATGAGTATTTTATTAACGCGTTGTGTGGAGCTTCCTATCGCCAGTGGCCACACCATACCGTCGAGCAGCTGTTCGGCTATGTTCATTGTCCTCGTCTCCCGCAACCCCCGCTGCACCGTGGTTAAACTGCCTATGGCTAAAGCATCGGGACTGGATACTAATACCGTGCAAGAACGAAGGGGAAATCTCTATCCTCGAAGGACTGGGAGACCATGAGAAATACCTGTGTCTGTCTGGGAAAGTCCAGCAAGTATATGACAGACAGTAAAAAGTAATGCTTTTGAAGGTTTGATATTTGGACGGTAATCCCCTGCACTGTATCCCCTTGAAGCTTCGCCGAAGCTCTCACCAGGCTCAGTGCGTGAGTGAAGGCCTTGAGCAGCGTTGCGCAGCTCCCAGATCTCGGGGGCCTGTGTTTTAAAGAACATGTAACTGGGAGACTCATGGCTGGGAATATTTATTGTTGTGACCAGCCTTGGGCGACCTATGCGATTCCATGTCTTCTTTCTTTTACAGTTAGCATGAATTGACTGCCACTGCAACCACTCCAAATTTGGTGAGATTACTTTACAGTATTATTGTCCTTTCCATAATTACCACCTATTTCTCACTATTTTCGTTTTTCTTAGGTATATTGCACGGTATTTTGAAGTTTATATATATATTAGACTGATTGCAAATCGGGGCCACCTTCTAATAACAACTATATTTCGAATAATTTGTAAACGCAATCACTATATTCTATAAAATTTAAGATGTGTAAATACTAGTATATATATTATAATTGTAAGACTTTAGTACATTAAATTTAGATGTACTTGCATGCAATATATTTAGACTTCATGATATACTAGTTTTATAGATGGATAGATAGATTGGGTGGATAGGTGGGCGGAAAGATGGGCGGATAGGCCGATAAGTAGATAGGTATGTGGGTGGAGAGGCGGACATAGCTTGGCGCTACAGCTTCTATATTGGCGCCCATGCTTTTTCATATATAAGAAAAATATTTATTTCCTCCTCTTCGTAAATGGCTCGAGATATCCACGAATGTTAATAATGTTTTCGGGGAAATATGCGGGTAGCCGAGGCCAGTCGCGATTGGTTAATACAGTACCTACACCAATGGTCTTTGTCCTGCAACTACCCGCTTCACTCGGCCGACGAGGGAAATTATGCTCGCCCTCAAATTCGCAACTATTAGACATTCCCACAACTTTCATCTCCATAGCCTCAACTACTAATACCGTCGAACGAGACGCCGTCGACGCCTCCCGCCTAGCGCGTACTTGCCAGCCTATTGCGCCTACCCCCGCCCGCCTCACCCAACGAGATTGAGAATCCAAAAGCCAAACTACGCGACTTCGCCATGACAGCGCAAGTTTCTTCGATTATTGCCAAGACAGCGCAATTGCGAGCAAGGTCGAGCTGCTACTGCAGGGCTACGTGCTCCATTGTCCATTCCAAGATTCCGGGATGTTAAAAGGCCCTGCTAATCGTTGATCAGG
>JPKC01003570.1:0-12146 GCA_000750925.1 Pseudogymnoascus sp. VKM F-4518 (FW-2643)
GGGGGGATGGGGCTGAAGAGAGAGGAGGGGAAAGGAGGTCGAGGTCTCCGATTGAATTGACGGGGACGGCGGCGGCGGCGGCGGCGGGGGATGATGATGCGGTGCTGAAGAGGGCGGCTAATGACCCGGCGACGCATGAGAGGGGGGAGGAGGCTATGGCGTCGATAGAGGGCGTGCCGCCGAAGCGGAAGGAGAGTATAGTCAATGTTGAGACTGGGGAGAGGGAGTCGAAGCGGATTAGGTCTGGGGATAAGGATGAGGAGAGCGAGGAGGGCGAGGTGGAGGAATAGGCGCTGCTTTGTTGTGTTGGAAGGAAGGATCTGGGGATAAGGATGGCGTACATCACTTGTGGCGTTTTGCTGGCTGGCTTTATCACTCTGTAATTTACTAGGGAGCAAACGGGGCGGGGGGTGTTGAGGGCCTCTTCTGGTCCGCCCGCCGTGGGAAAACTGGGAGGGCGACGTGGCGGTGCCCACACTGTACTATTTTGCTCCATTGATGGAATGATAATGTTAATTCCGAGATTGATTTCCGTTTAGAATCGTAGACTTTGTAACATCCCCTCCAGCAAGTGAGTTGGCCAGCACGTGATATCACAACCAGTCTTGGCACCCTACCCTCCCGGTGCACGGCCCCAGCTCTTGGCTCGGTCTTCGAGCCAGCTCCAAGCTCACCTCGATAAGGCACCTCCAACCATCACAGCCCCATCCGGCGCTCCTCTCCAGACAACCACCACCACAGCCATCCCACACCCCATCACAACCCTCACCATGTCCCTCGACCCCCCGACCTACCTCTCCTCCCTGCGCAACAACATCCGCGCGCGCCCCATCCCCTGGGACGGCGCCGTGCGCGCTGGGACGATCACGGAGGAGCAGCTGGGCCGGATTCGCGCGGTGGATAAGGTGAGGAAGGAGCTGAGGAAGAGGACGGTGGAGGAGGAGGTGGGGAAGTATACGAGTTTGTTTTTGGGCGGGGATGGGGGGGAGAAGAGTATACTGGAGAAGGCGGCGAGGAGGGCGGATGTGGTGCAGTATGTGCTTGTGCTGCTGGGGGATTTGTTGGAGGGTATGTTTTGTGCTGTTTCTTTTTGCTTCTTTGGGGAAGGGGGGAGGGGATAAGTGTGAAGTGGTGCGGGATAATGCTAATTGATACACAGGCAGCCCAGCGCTGGTAGATGGACTTGTCGAGCATGAGAATACCTACGCCCCCTTCCTGCCGCTTCTAGCACAAGCTACGAGCCCCGAAGAGGCAATCCCTCTCCTAACCTCCTCGGCACTCACGACCCTCCTAGCCCGGGACTCGGCCACGAACCCCAAAGGCCGGCCAGCGAGCGACCAGGCGCTGCCAATCCTATACAAATACCTGAGCACGCTCGCCAAGAGCACGGACAGTGGACTCCAGGACATCGCGGTGATGGGGTACTCGTCGCTCCTGCGGAGCAGACGGTCGCGAGAGCTGTTTTGGGAGCACAGAGATGTGACTGTGGAGCCGCTGATTGCGATTTTGCGGACTGCGGCGGGGGTGTCGGGGAGTGGGGAGAGCGCGGCGTCGTTGTGGAGTGGTGGTGCGACGGCGAGGACGGGGGCGGAGGGGTTTATTAATGGGGGGATTGATTTGCAGTTGCTTTATCATGTGTTGTTGGTTATGTGGCAGTTGAGCTTTGAGGGAGCGGCTATTGGGGATGGGCTTGAGGAGTATGTGGTCCCCCATTCCCCTTTTTACGGACTGAATAAATGCTTACGGGTTTGTAGCGAGTACGATGTTATTCCGCTTTTCACACAGCTGCTACGGTTATCGCCCAAGGAGAAAACGACACGTTTGTTAGTTTCGACGCTTTACAACCTGATATCCGGCAACCCAAAATCCCTCCTCCCTGCTGCGGCGCTTGTACGACTCCCCACGCTTCTTCAAAACGTAACCGGCCGCCATCTTACCGACCCCGACCTGATTGAGGACCTGACAGCCCTATCCGAGCTGCTCGAGGAGCACACCAAAACCCAAACAACCTTTGACCAGTACGCGGCCGAGGTTGATTCCGGCCACTTGCGTTGGTCGCCGCCGCACAGGAACACGGTCTTCTGGGCCGAAAACGCGCGCCGGATCCTCGAGCACGAGAACGGCCACCTGCCGAAGAAGCTGGCGGAGATTATTGCCAAGCCGTGGGATAATGATAAGCAGGTCCTGGCTATTGTGTGTAATGACGTTGGGTGCTTGGTCAAGGAGGTGCCGGAGAAAAGGCAGCAGCTGGAGAGGTTGGGGTTGAAGACGAGGATTATGGAGTTGATGGCGGAGCCGGATGAGAGCGTGAGATGGGAGAGTTTGAGGGCTGTGGGGGAGTGGTTGAGGTATAGCTTTGAGACGAAGTAGATTGGGGTATTTCAAGATAGTTGGAGGGTATGTGGTGAGGGGCTGGTGCTATGAGATTTTGTACTATCATCGCTTCGTGGTTTTGGTGGGGGTTGCATAGACGCGATACAGAGCCATTGGGAAGCTTCCGATTTTCTTACAGATTCCACGCGGTATAGCATTCATATTATACACTTGACAGGAATTGAATGCAATGGGGTTTATGCTATCTGATCTGGCGTCTTCATATATCCTTTTATCTTGAATGTAGCCCAGCCCAGCCTAGAGCCCAGACTTTTTGCTTGACATGTGGTGAACTCGGACTTCGCCCACCACCTTATCCGGACTTGAGCTCCCGATAACGAACACCCCACATAAAAGGTTGCTGTCCCCGAAACAAACTCCCCGAGTTCCTCTTTCCACCACCACAACTCCAAACAGGTCAATTTTCAAGATGAAGTCTCTCCGCTCTACTCGCTATCTAAAGGATGTCATTGCAGCCCGCAATGCCCTCCCGCGCTCCTCTGGTCTGCTCACCGCAGCCACGCGCCGCAGCATCACTACACGCACCTCCCAACATCACATTCTCAAACCCACCCTCTCAGTCGCAGCAACCCCGCGCCTAACCACCCGCCGCAATGCCTCCTCCTCCTCCGCCCCCGAAGAAGAGCTCAGCAAAACCCCCCTCTACGACTTCCACCTCCGCCACGGCGGCAAAATGGTCCCCTTCGGCGGCTACGCCATGCCGGTCCAGTACTCGTCCCTCTCCGTCCTCGACTCCCACAAATTCACCCGCACAGCCTCCTCCCTCTTCGACGTCTCCCACATGGTGCAGCACCACTTCACCGGCCCCGGCGCAGCCGCCTTCCTCGAGCGCATCAGCCCCAGCGACGTCTCTGGCCTGCCCGTGCACGGCAGCACGCTGAGCACGCTGCTGACGCCCAAGGGCGGCATTGTGGATGATCTGATCATCACAAAGCTTTGGGATGATCGCTTCTATGTCGTTACGAATGCGGGGTGTCGTGAGAAGGATTTGGCGTACCTCAAGGAGCAGATTAAGACTTTCCGTCTGGAGAATAGCGCGGAGGTCGAGTGGACGGTGTTGGAGGGGAAGGGGCTGATTGCTCTGCAGGGCCCGAAGGCGAAGGAGGTGCTTAGCAAGCTTGTTGCGGACCCGGCGCGTGATGGGCGCTTGTCCAACTTGTATTTTGGGCAGAGCAGGTATATGAAGCTAAGGACTGCTAAGGTCGGGGAGGACCTCCCGTTTCAGAGTAGCTTGCTGTTGGTGAGTCGGGGTGGGTATACTGGGGAGGATGGGTTTGAGATCTCGATCCCGGCACAGGAGACGGAGAGGGTGACGGAGATGATCCTCGAGGCTGGTGGCCCGGAGATGGTGCAGTTGGCTGGCCTGGGAGCTAGAGATAGTTTGAGGTTGGAGGCGGGTATGTGTCTGTATGGCCACGACCTGGACGAGACGACCACACCCGTCGAGGCTGGCATGAGCTGGATTATCGGCAAGAGGAGGAGAGCAGAGGGCGGATTCCTCGGCGCCGAGACGATCCTGGCTCAGCTGAAGCCGAAGGCCAAGGGTGGACAGGGTATCGAGCGTCGCCGAGTCGGGCTCATCGTGCAAGGCCCGCCGGCCCGCGAGGGCGCGGTGATCCAGGTGGAGGGGAAGGACGTGGGCATCGTCACGAGCGGATGCCCAAGCCCGTGCTTGCAGAAGAATATCGCCATGGGGTATATTCAGGAGGGGTTGCACAAGTCGGGGACGCCAGTTGAGGTGGTCGTCAGGGGGAAGGCGAGGAAGGCGGAGGTTGCGAAGATGCCGTTCTTGGCTACGGGTTACTATAAACAGGAAGAGTAGGTGCTATGTTGGGCAGCATGGGCTTGGTAATCTAGTTTTATTTCTTGTATAGAAGGTACACAATTCCTACATTAGTTGGGAGAGAATTGAACGTGACAAATGTTATTTCTGGTGGACTCGGGCATTCCAAACTTGCCTGCCAACCAGAGGCCAAATTGAACCCGTAGGCTATCAGTCATAGGCCATAGAACCCGTCGGCATGAAATGCGGGGTTAGATATGTTGACCGAGTACTGAAAGTGCTGTTAGACAGCTCTATTGCAGGTGGATCGCATGAAGTTGCACGCCTTCAAGTTTAACAACATAAAATCACGCCGTACCAAAGTCCGATAACATAGCTTTCGGTGAAACAGTCCGAGTAGTGATTCGTCGTCTGCCAGGATATTATTTGAGAAGATAGCGGATAGAAAGACGTTAGTTGAGCCGGAGATATGTTCTAATATTTTGTTTTTGTCACACAAACCCATGGCATCAAAAATGACCGAAGCAAGGAGACGGTGAATAAGATTAGGGCCCCTCTGGCCAACACTTCGGATGATCCAAATAATCCCTTGCTAAATCGAATACCACCGAGCTCGTGGAATGATGAGTTGTTACAGCGGATTATACAGAGCAAAACTCTAAAGCCATCTCTAAATCAACGTTGGGACGGTAAGACTCCCATGCACAATATATGATGCATCGGAGAGGTTAAGCTTCATGGCGGCGCCTCTCCCGTCGGCTTATCTCTCTTGCCCAACAATGCCACGTCTCCCTTGCCAAACTACCAATGGGAGATGCATCCTAAATACCCGCTCTGCATTCCTCGTTCTATCAGATCTTGATCCAGAATCTCTCGAGATATCCCTTCCGATTCATAAGACATCTAAGACCCACGCACATCCACAAAGTCTCACTTCTGTAGCAACCCCTCGTTGCATCATTCTTCTGAATTCAGCTGTGGAATCCTATCCAATGCTTCGAAAATTTCGTGCTAACCTGTATAATACCGGAAGAGAAGGACAATTCGATCTAGACTTAACTAGGCTTGTATGGTATCAGTTATGAGAGACGACCCGGGCACATACATCAATATGCATCAAGCTAGACGGATACAACAGCAAGCAAGGCAATTGATGCATTCTCTGACTCCACTATAGCCCTGTAGGGGCTAACATATCACCGATGAGACCACGCTTTTTACTGCGGAAGTGGGCTGTCCAGTAAAGCACGATCGCCGATTTGCTGGCCTTTGTTTCTCCTATGGTGTAAATAACCCTGCGGTGCGTGGGGGGCATGTTCAAGAAGCATGTTGGTTAATTGCTGGTCCTGATCTTCATATATATTTCGATTATCCGTTCGATGGCCATAATTTCGTCGAATTTCCTGGAGAAATATCGATACCATTGCACACTATTGCTACGATATCTTTAACCATAATTTATTAAACGCTACTTTAAGGTCTTGTTATACCTTTTGTCTTGGCTTGGGACGCTTTCTTGCCGTGAAAATGACAAATCCCAGTCCCCCGGGATATCTGGATGACGAGAAAAAGGGCCGTATCACTGTAACCACTACCGAAGTTGAGTATTTCCCGCCCCCAAAGACCGAAAGCGTTGTCTCTATGGGCGCCTTTGTAACCGCGCCGAGTGCCTCAGAGGGGGGAACATTGGTCCCTGATGAGTCTGACAAGCCAAGCAACGAGTTATCAGAATGGCAAACCAGTATTATTATTATCACTCTTTCAGGAATCACTCTTACAACCAGTATGAGTGTTGGTGCATTTACTATTGCCCTGCCAGCTATGGCTAAAGATATGAATCTTACGGCACAGTTTTTACTATGGTAAGCAACAAGCTTTCTCTTATCTTACTGTCTATAGCTCCTAGCAACCGCAACTAACAAACTCGTCATAGGCCTCAATCAATGTACTCGTAAGTTATCGCACTATATATTATGCTACAATAACTAAGAAATCCCCCTAGTCTTACCAATGGTTGTTTCCTCTTCCTCGCTGGCTCCATTGCGGACCACATTGGCAATCGCAACATGAACATCTTCGGATGCTTTTTTGCAGGATCATTTGTCTTAGCCGCCGGTCTCTCACAAACAGGCATCCAACTGACAGCCTTCCGTGGGTTGCAAGGCATTGGCGCTGCAATGTGCCTTCCGACCGCCTTTAGTATAATTTCAAAGACAATTTCTATGGGGAGAAGGAGGAATATTGCTTTTGCATGTCTAGGCTTGGGTCAGCCACTCGGATGGTTCTTGGGACTATTGGTAGGAGGCATTTGTGAAGGATCGCCGCCTGGATGGCGGCTTGCGGTTTACATCACGGCGGCGCTGACTATTCTCCTCGGAGTAGTTAACATATGGTCGCTCCCTAATGATAGAAGGATAGAGTCGTCATCATGGAGCGGCTTCTACCACAGTGTGGATTGGATAGGGCTTGCGATCTCGAGTACATGCTTCGGCACTCTCTCATACGTTTTTGCGTAAGTGTGCCTTGTCGAGTCTAAAATGCTCATCATCTCTGGGGTAAATGCTAACACGCCCCGTCTAGAGCTATCTCGGGGGACCTCAAAGCGATAGAACAGCCGGCCAATATAGTTCTTCTTTGCCTCGCTGCACTTCTCATACCCATGTTCGCCTTCTGGATGAACTTGCAGGAGAAGAATGGGCGCCCAGCACTGGTCCCGAACTCAATGTGGCGTAATAAAGCCTTCACATGCATGTGCCTCATGGTAGTTCTAATATGGGCCACCCTTCAATGCATGAGGCTATTTCTCAGTCTCTTGTAAGTTATCTCTGCTATTTCTGTCCTAATACGAGATCAAACTGACAAGTCTTTTTCCTGGCCAGTTTCCAAAATATCCAGCACTTCAGTGCTCTGAACGCTGCAGTTCTCCTCCTCCCAAACGTCATCGCCGGTATCGCCCTCAATCTCCTCACGGGGTTCCTCGCGTGCCGCGTCAGCAGCTATTATCTCGTCCTCACTGCAAACGTTTTTGGGATTCTCTCCCCATTGCTTCTGTGTGTTATCAACCCCGCCTGGAATTACTGGATATGTAGTTTCTGGGCCGTACTACTGAGCCCTGTATCTGCAGGAGGTAAATAACCCCTCTCCGTCCCCAAGCATCAATATAAAAGTCTCCTCCGCAGCCAGCCCGTCGCCGGTGCTGGGTGTCCACGTAAATAAATGCCAATAACTGACAATTTCTAGTTGTCTTCACAATCGCCAACCTCGTCATTACCGATGCTTTCCCAAAGGAGACACAGGCTCTCGCAGGCGCCATGTCCAACACCGCCCAGCAGCTCGGAGGTGCCTTCGGGCTCGCGCTTGCCGGAGTCGTGGCCGCACGCGGGTCCCAGGGAGGACCAGAAGGGTCCCAAGTCGCACTGTGGCTAGGGTATCGGGCCGTGTTCTACATGTGCTTTGGTGCCATGGTGGTGGCGTGCTTACTTGGAGCGGTAGCATTAAGAGGTGCGGGAGTAGTCGGGACGAGCAACGAGGAGAAGAGGCCTACGACAGCAAAGCAAGAGGGAGAGGTTTAGGCTGTGTGACATGAGATGAAAAACGGGACTGCATGAGGCTTAGAAAAGCCGGAGGGTGGATATGTGTGTTTTTTTGTTAAGCAAGGGGCTCATCCAGGGGCGGGGGGGCAGTTGGAAAACGGTTTTCACTTGGCATGGGTCTAGGATGTTCGTTGGTGCAACTCGGAACAATCGCTACCATAGTATAATGTTATCAATAAATTAATTAATAATTTCATTTTTATTGTCTCAGTGTCTGTATATCGGAGAGAAAACGTGGGACGGTAGTATGTACGTCCTTTTTACTTTCACCGTCGTTACACATATATATATCGAAACTATCAACCTAGGCGGCAGTTATTGCCGCCCTAGGTTTGACAAGCAATTGAATATTCTCCCTTTTAGATATGTCCTATGTTTTACCTCCAATCCTAAGGCTAAGCACGCTCGAAATGTCCGTGGTCCCACCTAAGACTGCCTGTTGTGCTCTGGACTCATTCGGCCGTGCTGCCTGATCTGTCGTGAGCTGTGACAACTTCTGCGTTGTCATTACACCTTGTTTCTAGAGACACTCGACATTATGCTTTAATGCAGTGGATCCATAACACTAGAAATGAGAGTCGGATGCTCAGCAGGGCACGTGGGTTGTTCTTCGTTTTGTTACTTGTGCAAAATGAATCCCGCGTTGTATTGTTGAGTATGAGTCGTATAACCTGACTGTAGTGCTCTACAGCTTGAAACAATCCGTTGGCTCCCGTGATATTTTATTGTCGCAGCAGTTTCTGTCAGAAAATGAGATACGAGCGGGAAATATCCAGAGTAGACCCGTCGTTGGTTTCTCACATTCCATACTACGCGGCTATATCCGTCTCAGACACGATGAGCAAAGAGAGGTTACACTGTATTGACAAAACCTTGATCGAATCTATATGTGTACAAACATCTTAGCGGCAACTCTCATCATACACTCTATGAATCCCAGCTCCCGCTTCTCGCACGGCGCTCTGCAGCCGCCCGCTACCACCAACCTCGAATCCAAGTTCAACACCCTAACCGCCCACCCCCGTCCAATCTTCTAGCTCTTTTAATTACAATTCTTATGCGTTCCTCGACATATCTCCACGGATCCTGTTGTAATCTAAGAGGCCTTCGATCGAGCCAACAGCGCTAATTGCGATATCCTGATCCCAGAGCTTCCTCTGTGCGAAGTCCATGATGTCCTTCTCAGAGATCCTGCTGACGACACGCTCAACCTCCTCGGGGCCCATGCGGCGGCCAGAGGTGATGATCTGGCGGCCGATGTCCTCGGCGACGGCGGTGGTGCCGTCAAGGGAGAGGAGGATCGAAGCCTTGAGCTGAGCCTTGGCGCGCTCGACCTCGGCCTCGGTGACGTTGTACGACAGGCGGGACCACTCGCGGAGAGTGAAGTGGACCAGGTCGTCCAAGCGGGTCAGGTTGTCGGAGACAAGGTAGATACCCCACAGACTAGACAAGTTAGCTAGAGATTCAAGAGAGGACAAGGTGTAACGTACCCAGTATCGCTGTACGAGGTAGAAAAGCTCATGAAGCTGTTGGCCAGGTCGTTCTTGTGAACAAAGCCGCTGAGCTTGCTGCCCATGTGAGGAGCGTTGCCCATGGCCTTGTCCCAGTTACCGACAATAGCCTGGGTAACGAGAGCAGTGAAGTAGTCATCATCCTTCCAGGAGACACCCTCGACGGCGATGGCAATGTTGGCAGTTGGGATGGTGTCATCACGGATGCGGACTTCCGAGCCGATGAACTCAGGCTTGCGCTTCTGTAGCTGGGCAACGGCAGCGGAGGCCTGGGAAGCTGGCTCAGATGGGAGACCGGCGAAGTGCTTCTCGGCAAGCTCGACGAGCTGAGCGTGGGGGACGCCACCAGCACCGACAAGGACCATGCGGTCAGCAGTGTAGTTGGTCTTGATGTAGTCAACAAGATCCTCCCTCTGGATGCTCTGGATGTTCTCTGCCGGGCCAAGGATGGTGCGGCCGAGCGGCTGCCCCTGGAACGCGGTGGCGTGAAGGTGGTCGAAGACAACCTCCTCGAGCTGCTTGTCAACCTCCTCGGACTCTCTGAGGATAACATCGCGCTCACGCTCGATAGCGGACTTCTCGAGCTTGGAGTTTTGAAGGATATCGGAGAGAATGTTGACGGTTGCGGGCACATCGGCGTTGAAGGCCTTTGCGTAGTAGACGGTGTTCTCGCGCTATTGTGTATTAGCATGCTGCCTTATATCATCGCTGATGTCAAAACATACAGATGTGTAGGCGTTCAGGTGTCCACCCATGTTCTCGATTTCGAGCTCAAGCTGTTGTTGTGTGCGGTTGGAGGTTCCCTGTTCATCAAATCAACATCCGGCCATCCCTAAAAGCTTTTCCCAGCTTCTCCATGTATATTTACCTTGAATGCAAGATGCTCCAAGAAGTGTGCTGTGCCATTGGTCTTGTCCGTTTCCGCCCGAGATCCGGCATCAATCCAAACACCAACAGTCGAAGTCTGTGCCCATGGCGAGTGCTCGGTGGCAATCTACGTGTCTCCGTCAGTACATTGAATCTCATAGCTTCCATCAACTCGATGCGCGCATACCGTCATGCCGTTTGACAGAGTTGTGCACTCCGTGGCGACGCCATTCTTCGTCGTGACTGGAGTTGCAAAACCTCTCCTCACGGGGGCGTTGAACGCAGCACGCTTGCTGAGGCCCTGGGTAAGGTTGAGTGCTAACCGCCGGGACGCCATGGCAGCTGTATGTGAGGGTGTTCAATGGGGGTATAAGGAAAATGCGAAGAGAGGAGGCTCAGTGAACGCAATCAGCACAAGTCGTCGTCAATGGGGGAGGACCGGTGGTAGTCGGGATTTTAGATTCGCTCAGGCTTGAAATCTGATTCAGCCAATCAGAGCGTCGATATTGTATCTGAGCTAAGCGGCTCTCTCCTCGGCTATGTCACAGGATTCCGAGTGTGCTCGACCACCGAACCTCACTTTTGCCCTGCATCACCAATTTGACGCCTGTACACTCACTGGGAGGTTTGGCAATGGCTTCAATTGTTCGTCCTACGGTGCTGAGGCAATCTTGCCTGGCCGCTGCCTCGAAGCGCGCATACACAACCAAGGTCTCGTCGTCCTTCCCGGCCATCCTGTCCCAGCCGACACGACCCGCACCAGCACGACAGGCCATCAAGAGCGCATTCGCGCCTGGCAATGTCCGAGTAGCTGCTTTCCACGCCGGTGGCCGCCAGCAGATTCTCCCTGCAGGCCCTCGTACGTTTACTCAATCCCCCCAATCCCTCGGATGCATCGCTAACGAACGTCACAGAGGTCATTGACGGAACTGGTATGATATACTCCCGATGAGCACAACAACAGCAATACTGACCATAGCAGCAAACGACGCCGCCGTTGTGCCGCCGACAAACGCCTCCGAGGGCTCCTACCACTGGACCTTCGAGCGCCTCATCGCCGCCGGCCTCGTGCCCCTCACCATCGCGCCTTTCGTCGCCGGTACCTTCAACCCAGCCACCGACGCCATCATCTGCGGTGCTATCCTCGTCCACTCACATATCGGTTTCGACGCCATGATCGTCGACTACTTCCCCGCCAGGCGCGTGCCGAAGACCAAAAAGGCGCTGGGTTGGGTGCTGAGGGCCGCGACGGTGGCAGTGGGTGTCGGACTTTACGAGTTCGAGACCAACGATGTTGGTGTTACGGAGGCGATTAAGAGGATCTGGACGGCTTAAATTGGTTTGCGCGTTTGGGATTGGGGGTGTGGTGTATACATAGTAGCTGGCTAAACAGCAATACCAAATGTCAAGTATTTTCCTGAATCCGTTTTGTGCAGCTGTGTTGCATGTGATTCGAGTAAAAATTGCAATGCAATTAACATTATCTTGTGGCATTCCAGAACAGTATCTTGCGGTAGCCCACTTCCTGGCTATGGATTAGGGGGGGTTTAGTTCATATTGACAGTGGTAAGGGTCGTCCATTGTCCCTAGGCCGAAGGGATATATGCTTAACCGGAGTCAAGCTACAGCAGGTCTTTCACCCTCTAGAGTCTATCTGCTTCAAGCCACGGAATTATCGTTTCTATTTAGCTATATATATTATTGATATTAATGGAGGCATCCCATAAGGCTAACTTTGATGGCATGTTTCGATACACACCCTCAATTCATTTCCCACAAGACGAATCAACGAATACAGCAAGTCTAAACGCACACCACTCAACCGCCAAAGGCCAGCCCAATTGCAAGTAAAAATCACATCTATTTGTACATCCAGATAGCATACATCTAACACAACATGACATATAATACAAATCACTCCTCATCCTCAATTCAAACCCATCCCCACCAACGCAGTCACGCCACCTTCTCCTCCCCCTCCTTCCCCCCGCCAACAGC
>JPKC01003571.1:0-12730 GCA_000750925.1 Pseudogymnoascus sp. VKM F-4518 (FW-2643)
AATCATGATTATGATTACGACCTAATAATCATGATTATAATTGATTTTCTAACCCTGAGCGTGATGCTTCAGCTTGATTCTTGCTTTATCTCTGTTTATGTTATGGCTACCTGCCACCCACTGCTGTTATAGATGTGTTGCATTCCCACATATCCATGACTGAATGCGTGCACAGGATGCGAGAATCAAGATTCTTGTGCTTCTATTCTATTTGTCTGCTATAACGGTGTTGCTGTTCTGTTTGCCTGTCCCCATCTACATTGATGTGTTGGGCATCGGTCTATCCATGATCACATCCACGTCTTCAAGAGTGACAGGATATGAGAATCGAGCTGTTTTTAAACTGTCTGAGCTTTGTTCTTGTTATCTTTTGCTCGTCGATAATATCCTACCTTGCTATGCTTAACTCCTGTATCTGTGACTGCCCAAAACCAACCGTTCATGGCAGTCAACCCCTATCGTATAATTCCCCCAACTAACTGTCAGCGTCATAATCATCTAAACCACGCCATCTTGACAGCTCTCTGAAATAGATCATGCCATCCAAAACAGGAAGGGACAACTATCCAGGTACATTCAGGTACTGTCCCCATCCCCGTAATACTGCCCTTCCCCATCTCAAACAGAAGGAAAGAGCAGCCCATCCATCCTTCCTTCCTTGCCACCATATCCCATCCCCATACCACCAGCCCCAACAACTCTGATCCCCTTAAGCCTCGATACCGGAGTATGGGCCGATATTTCGCCGAACCGCTTCGCTTCGCCTGTTCTTTGTGTTGGTGAACTTGTCGTCGTCGCCAGCTTCTTCGCCAAACTTTCGTGCTTCATTCAACGGTCGTGTTCACCACATACTTGCATACTTGCACAACCAACCTTGTATACTTGCTCCCAGTGAGCTGGGGGCTCTGAATAGAATCACTTCTTCTTACTCTTTGACTGGGGACGCGACAGAGAGGTTTCATAGGTTTGGTGAGTCTGAATATCTCCTGTTTGGTCTTGGTCGGGTATGAACCTTGACACCACCTTCTCCTTTCACCCCCTTAAAGTATAAGAGAGCAAAGAAGAGGGCTTGGAAAGAATAAAGACTAGAGAAACCTTTATACTCCCTCCTTTTATCGATTTCTTCCTTTGTGGTAGCTTGACTGACCAAGAGCCCCTTTCACAGCTTGACCTTCAGCAACAAGAGCTTTCCTCGCTTGAGGGTCTTCAGAGATCAAATAACCTTGCACTACATCCCCTTTCAAAGGTATGAGAAGACTGATGGCCCCTTTCTTTTGGGTTTTGCTAACCTCCTGTCACAGTTTGCTCTTTGCTTCCTGTAAAAAGGGCGTTCTCGCTTGAGAGCAGTGAAAGATCGGAAACATTTGCTCCCCCTTTCA
The DNA here is from genome assembly GCA_000750925.1 of Pseudogymnoascus sp. VKM F-4518 (FW-2643). Lineage (NCBI taxonomy): Eukaryota > Fungi > Ascomycota > Leotiomycetes > Thelebolales > Thelebolaceae > Pseudogymnoascus > Pseudogymnoascus sp. VKM F-4518 (FW-2643). Next base: position 1,380 of record JPKC01003571.1, read on the forward strand.
TTCAACAACCAGAGCTCGGAGTAGCTTTGCAGGAGATATATATATCGTGTGATAAGTTGAGAGTGTGACACAATGAGACTCTCCACATACTTTGCGGACAAGGGGGAAGTGTTCGTTTTCAACATGGCCCACCAGGGTGTAAGTATCCCAACTTGCCATATGCACTGACTGTCCCTTTGATGCTAACCGAGACAGATTCAAGAAGTCGTCCACGGCGACTATTTGATAGTCTACATCCAGAGCATCGGTGGCCGCCACCCGGCTAAGAACATCCGCCCGACGACAGAGCGAATGTTGAGAATCTTTTCTCTTCAACAGGAAGGCGGGCTTAGCGTTTCTGCGAGGACCAGCTTCATCAGATTCAACAATCATTTCCGCAATATCCGCGAGATAGTCCTCTACCCAACTAAGAAGACTAATGATAGGGTCGACCTCAAACTATTGACAGCTTTTCGCAGAAATGGTGCACCTCGGAATGCCGGTCATAAGTTCATCGACGAAGCCGGGATGCGCATGGCGACAAATGACAGAGCCTGCACGACGTACACCGATTATGATGTTGATCCATCGCCGACAGCACATGATAACCGTATGGTGCATCTCTTTTCAGACAAAGAGAACATACGCCAGAAGGGTTCAGTAATTTCATTTGGCATGGTAGTTGACACCGTGAAGAACACTGGCTATGAATTTTGCCAGGTTGAACTGGCTGCCGCGGACGGAGACAGGGTGCTTCTTGTGGCCATCAAAATCCCAGATGGTAATAATGTGTCTAGTCTGTACCTCCAGAAACAGCCTCAGACAATAGATATGCATGAGCTTGTCATCCAACGCTTCGTTGGAGTTGACCGTGGCCACTTCGTTGTCAAGGAATACGGGAAGCCTGTAAACGAGCCCGCTGGCAACCTAGGCGCAAAGAGCTTTGAGTTTTATAAACTCGATCATGGGGAGCTGAGGGACAAGTCGTTGTTCACCGGCTATACACGCCAGGTGGCGAGAGCGTGCCTTGACACTGACCAATTCAACGCTGGCCTGTTTGAGGAGTGGCGCCAAATGGTCCCAACCCAGACTATAGACCAGCATCTGCAGATCATCCACGACTTGTACACGCAGGAGATTCAGCGCGCCGGTGGGCATCCTGGTGGTATGGGCTTGGGTCCCGCCCACTCCCAGCATCTGGGGGCCCAGTCCGACAGGAATGATCGGTTGAGACTTAAGCTGCAGATCCTTATCGATGCAGAGAAGTATGTAGACTCGAGGCGTAGAGGTCTGGAGTTTGAACGCATCCAGGAGTACAACTTCGGGAAGAAGATCGGACCAGGTATCCAGGTGGCCAGCGACAAGACGGTTGTGGCCAGCGTCACGACTCCCCGACCTAGCACCCCGGATGTGAGCCTCAGCGGCAGCACGACGCGGACCAATTCTCCCAGTAGGAGAGCAGCGATGGCTAAGATGGCTGCCGAGCAAGCCGAGGTGGATGCCGAGAATGAAAAACTGAGGGAGGTTTTGGAGGGGTACACGGAAAAGTTGAGGATGGCTTCCCTGCTGAAGAAGTCTGCTGCCCCTGAGGAGAAAGAACACCGCCATGACCTCGAAGCGGAAGAAGATATGGCGCAGGTTATTATCCATCCCAAATTTATTTTGCGAAAGAAAGTTTCGGATGCCGATGCTAAGGGTAAAACCGACGTGAAAGCTGATGTTCGCGGCAAAGCTGGTGCTAATGCTGGTACCAATGCTGGCGCTGATGCTGGTGCTAGTGGCAATGACGATCATCTGATGCAGATTTTTTTCGATGTTATGAAGACAACTGGAACTCCTGATGCTGGTGTTGGTGGCAATCCTGGTGCTGCTAGCAATGCCGGTGTTGGTGGCAAAGCTGGTGTTTATGCTGGTGCTAATGCCAGTGCTCGTGGTAATGCTGTTGCCCGTCGCAAACCTAATGTTCGCGTCAATGCTGGTGCTCTGAGGAAGATTCTGTACGATACTATTCGAGAAAACGAAAGTTTTTCGGGAGCAAACAGAGGTTCGGGTGCTGATGCTGGTGGTATAGCTGATATGGAAGATGCCTTCGGTGGCAATTCTGGCGCACGTAGCAATGCTGGTGCTGCTGGCAATGCTGGTGCTGGTGACAAAGCTGGTAGCAAAGCTGGTGATGATGCTGGTGCTGCCATGGATGCTGGTGCCGATGCTGGTATTTCTGTGGATGCTGGTACCAATGCTGGTACTGCCGTTGATATCATTGCTGGTGTTGCTGCGGATTCTGGTGCCAATGGTGATACTGCCGTTGATACCATTGCTGGTGCTGCCATGAATGCACCTGTTGATGAGGATTCGGACTCGGATTGGAGTGACGATGACGAAGAAGGAGGTGTAAGATTGACGCCTGAACCAGTCCACACAATTCGGGAGTCGTCACCTCTAGGCACTCAATCAAAGCCAATCACTCTGGATGGCCAGTATGATTCCGATCCCGCTATTTCTTCCAAGGAGAGTTCGCCAAAGAAGCGTAGCCAGAGTGGTGACAGCAGCGTGTCAACCAGAAGCACCAGCACTGAGGACAACTCATCTGGCAACGATGACGGCAAAATCGAAGCCGGAGGGGGAACGCCGGACGCGATGCCTAGCCCAAAGAAGCGCAAGCTATCTCATGACGACGATGCTGCCAAGGTTGGTAGATCAAACGTTACGAAATTGACGTAGTTTATGGATTGTTGTTGTGGACGGAAGGTCTCCGGTTTCAGGCTATAGATGGTTGCATTTTCGTGGGGTAGGGGGTTTGTTTGCCGTTTGGCGTGGTGAAGCTTACTGGTCTTTCTTTATTTGTGCTTTCTTAGGCAGCAAATCCTCGGAAGGGGGTGCGTTGACCGGCACTGGGAAATAGTTTGCTGGCCTTTTATATGCGATTTCTTTCGGACAGATTCTGGCAGCTGGTTTCAGTTGTTCGTCACCTATAGTCGTTTGCGTTTTTTTACCAAAGTACAAACTCCAAGGCAACGATTTCTCACTTGAAGAGCGGCACTCTTTGGGTTTTTCTGAGGAGGCAGGTTTAGGGATGGGATTTAACGGAGCTCTTGTGTACGTTACTTTGAATTCACCTTCTGAATAGCAACGAAGGAATACAAATACAGTGCTTTTATAATCCGAGTGCATAAAAAACTGATCTTTAAAGTGTCGTGAAATAAACATTTTTATATTAAGATTTAAGATCTTTATTATAGTCGTTGTCCAAGTGATCGTCCCACACCTGCAAGGGGCCGCACGAGATTAAAACCCACAAGGCTGCGAAAAGTGGTCCGTGCGCTCCACCCATTCCCACGAACGAGGCTCGCGACAGCAACGACGGGTACAGGTGGGACAACGGCGAACGCGCATACCAACTACGACCACGCATCCACACTATCTACATTTCTGGGCATACGGTCCAGCGGCCTGAGTAACGATCTCTTCGTAATCGAACGGGAGCGGGTCAATTGGGCTGCTCTGCGGTGTTAGAGGCGGGCCTCACGAGCGGCGAGTTTACAAAGATGGCGCAGCCGGCTGCTGGGACGGAGAAGGCGCAGACGGCGATTGCGACGGATGCGGATCCGACGAGGGGGATGCCGTATCATGATAAGTTGACGGGGGAGCTGAAACAGGCGATTATGAAGAGGAGGGTGTTGGAGAGGAATATTGTTGGTTACCCCCCCACCCCACTTTTCTGGTTTGTGGTGTATACGTTGGGTGCCTGTGGAAGTGGCTTGGAGGCAGTTGATGTGAGAGTATGGAAGAGTTGGCTAACGGATGGGCAGCTGGCGCTGGACGATACGATCTACAAGAAGGAGGGGGAGTACCTCGAGGACACGCCGCATGGGAATGTGTTGACGGGGTTTGATAACTACATCAAGAGCATAACGAGCAATGCTGTTGGGAGGAGGAAGCAGGGCGTCAGCGAGAACGATAGGGTGTTTTCGCGGAGCAGTGTTCGGTTGGCGGATTTCATGGTATGGACGCACATCCCCATCTCCTTGCGGGTCACATCGCCGAAGATCCTGTGGAAAGTACACTGCTGATATTCATGTCTTGATAGGATTCTCCCGGCGGACTGTCAACACAGACCACGCCTTCGGGGGCGCCGACACCCATTTCGGCTGGGTTTGGGAGGGAGGGGAGTGGGAATGCGACGCCTACGAGCGCTACGGCGCGGGCTGGGGTGAAGAAGAAGCGCGGGAAGGAAGGGGACGATAGTGAGATGGAGGAGAGGGAGGGGAAGAAGGCGAGGGCGGGCGCGAGGAAGTAGACGGGGATAGGGGGTGGTGTCATCTGGCGTATTGGCGATGGGATGGGGCGTTACTGGGTTGAGATGTGTTGGGCGGTATCAGTGGCAAATAGATGGAACCTTCGAGTCTGGGGAATGCGGCATGAGAGCTGCATGTGCATTGATGCGTGAGCTTGGATCGTCTCTGACCCGCCAAGCGCGATGACAAGCTTTGACGGACGGTGGCTGGCAACCAAGAGTCATAATAATATCAGTCATATCATGCAGCTCCAGCTCATTCAGGCAGGCGGCTGTGAAGCTTGTTCTTATATCGAACGTGGGGAGGAGTCACATAATTAACGTCATTGCAGTGTTATTGACAGTAAACTGCCATTAGTAAACTCTTGATATATGTAGTCAACGTGAAAATGAGACTTTTCGTTGGTTGATCTCCGAATAGCAGCTCTTATCTTCGTCATGGAAATGATGGGGGGCCTTGGGATGGGGGGCCTGGACTAGCGCGTTGATTCAGGTGGTACGTGCTCACCGGCGCAAAATAAAAAGTTTTAATGGGATTTTATATCTCCAGTGGCGAATGATAAAAAAGAACCAAAGAAACAAAACGCCCAACAAAGAATCTAAAATACAAACTGCCCTTACAAAATACAGTATGACTCTGATATTTGCCACCCGTAGTCAGATATGTAGTTATAGTTCGTTGTAGTCCAGCGATTAACAGGGGAGTGAACTTCTTAGCTCGCTTAACCCGATCGCCTCCGTCCCTAGTGCTAGTGGCGCACTTTTTCTGGTGAGGCAAAAAAACTTCATATTAAAGTAACTTCAGCTTGTTCACATCACAAACTCACCACTTTCAAAACAACAACACAACTCCAGAAACAAACACCCTACCCTAGATCCCTTCAACTCTCGTCTTTGAGAGTTTTGGCATCTAGCTTTTTCACCCCAACAACCTCACGAACAAGTCGCAGAGTCTCACTCTCCGACTTTTTAAACCCCCCACCTTTTCAACCAACACCTTCGCCTTTCTAGATTTCAAGCTCAGCTTGAATCTAGAATTCCTCAAGCCTTTACCGCAAACATGGCTTCCACTGATAAGGGTCTCGAGGAGATCCCAGAGGGTAAGATACCCCCTTTGCGCGATACTGGATCGCGATCTGTAGTTTGAACTGGGGCTGACAACACGACCAACAGGACAGATCGAGTCCAACTACGATGAGACCGTCGACTCTTTCGATACCATGGACCTCAAGCCTGAGCTCCTCCGTGGTGTCTACGCCTACGGTTTCGAGCGCCCATCTGCTATCCAGCAGCGCGCCATCATGCCAGTCATCAAGGGTAAGGATCACAATACCATCTTTTTCGCCACAACGCGACTAACAACAGAATAGGACACGATGTGATTGCCCAGGCCCAGTCCGGTACCGGAAAGACCGCCACCTTCTCCATCTCCGTTCTCCAGAAGTTGGACCCCAACATCAAGCAGTGCCAGGCCCTCATCCTCGCACCAACCCGTGAGTTGGCCCAGCAGATCCAGAAGGTCGTTGTCGCCATCGGTGACTTCATGAACATCGAGTGCCACGCCTGTATCGGTGGTACCTCCGTCCGTGATGACATGAAGGCTCTCCAGGAGGGTCCTCAAATCGTTGTCGGAACCCCCGGTCGTGTCCACGACATGATCCAGCGCCGTTTCCTCAAGACCGACTCCATGAAGATGTTCGTTCTTGATGAGGCCGATGAGATGTTGTCGCGCGGTTTCACCGAGCAGATCTACGATATCTTCCAGCTCCTTCCTCAATCAACCCAGGTCGTTCTCCTGTCCGCCACCATGCCCCAGGACGTCCTCGAGGTCACCACCAAGTTCATGCGCGACCCCGTCCGCATCTTGGTCAAGAAGGCCGAGCTTACCCTTGAGGGTATCAAGCAGTTCTACATCGCTGTTGAGAAGGAGGACTGGAAGCTCGACACCCTGTCGGATCTCTACGAGACCGTCACCATCACCCAGGCTGTCATCTTCTGCAACACCCGCCGCAAGGTCGACTGGCTTACCGACAAGCTCACTGCCCGTGATTTCACCGTCTCCGCCATGCACGGAGATATGGACCAGGGTCAGCGTGACCTGATTATGAAGGAGTTCCGTTCCGGTTCGTCCCGTGTCCTGATCGCCACCGACCTTTTGGCCCGTGGTATCGATGTCCAGCAAGTTTCCCTGGTCATCAACTACGATCTGCCCGCCAACCGTGAGAACTACATTCACAGAATCGGTCGTGGTGGACGTTTCGGACGTAAGGGTGTTGCCATCAACTTCGTCACCGCTGATGATGTCCGCATGATGAGAGAGATTGAGCAGTTCTACAGCACCCAAATCGAGGAGATGCCAATGAACGTTGCCGACCTCATCTAAGCGCCTTTCTCCAACTATATTACACATAATATTCGGTATATTCACGTATTCGACGCCCAATTCAGTGTTTGCTTTTGATATCGAGTCTCGAGATTGGAAGTGTCGTTGTATTTGGAAGGTCGGAGTCTCTCCTAGCGGAGGGCCGTGAGAGTGAGCGGTGATGCTGGTTCGCCCGGCCCGTGAGGAAAAATGCATCTAAGTGGGAATTGTTCTGGGGGCGATTACTTTTGTGACATGGCAAAAAAGGGCCTATCTCGACAGAAGGTGGAATCGCTATTTCTTTTTGTTTTCCGAATATGAGTGCGCACGGTAGAAGGGGGCCATTCGAATCGCGTATGCTTGGCCCTCCTTTTCTCGCGATCGCCAACCATCATCGTTCTCGACGTCTCTGCTGTTTGGTTGTTTTTATGAAACTTTGCACAACTGGGAGCAGGCGGGCAAAAAATATAGAAGGCTCGAGTGTGCTGCTATGGATGATAATGAGCGAGGATTTTTCCGAAGAATGAAACGTGATGAGAGTCATGACTTTTTCTTTTTTGGGGAGAGACGCCTTTATGCTACGTATGATGGAAGGGTTTCCTCCTTCACACCAATTGAAAAAATTCAATAAAAACAAGACCATTTCGAGTGAAGCATGTTGATGTGAATGTCTTAATTTATTATGTATGGTTTTGTAGGTTGTATCAACTTGGATTTATTTTAATTTATTATGTATGGCTTTGGTAGGCTGTGTCAATTTGGGTTATCTCGAGTTTATCTTGAAGCTGCGGTGCCTTCCCAAGCTTAGACGCATTTCCCCACATCTTCATCACCACATCACACCTATCATTCCAAGCCCCCGTCAGTTATCTCAGAACAGTATCTCACGTGGGTAATCTCGTTCAAGTCTCGTCAAGCAAATCTACAGAACCCCCCCCGGAACGATGACGAAGAAATCCGAGCTCCCAGCACCGAACAAGCCAGTGTCTGTGTTGTTAAACCACCAACTACGCCGCGAGAATGCGGCCATCTGCCCGAGGTTAGATGCCATAGAGGCAGCAGGCAATGAATTCAGGGCGGAGATCAAGGCGCTGAAAGAGGGTGTTGAGGATACTCTACCCGCGCAGCTGCAAGTCCTCGACAGTGGCTTCAAGGCAGCCGACGAGAAACGCGAAGCTGAAATACAGACGCTGAGAGATGAAGTCAAGACGGCCGTGGACCACGCGCAGGACCTCGCCCGTGACTTCATGGCAGCCGACGAGAAGCACCGGGTGGAGATTCAGATGCTGACTGAAGGGATGGAGGTTGTCAAGAGGAATTTTGATGAAATATCTGAGCGCGTGAAAACCCTCGAGAAGGCGAAGCAGGATACTGGTGAGTTATTATTTGTCCCGTAATGCTCTGGGGAACAATGCTAAATAGAACAGTTGTAGTCGCCACGAATGGACCCCCCCAGAAGTCGAAGCTCACGACATCCACAGCGCGAGAGTCGACAAATACACCAAGCAACGAAGCTCCACCCGCCATCAGCAACGCCGACCCGATCACACAGGCCGACGAAGGAACACCCCAGTCAAACCCACGCCCAGAGACAGCCCCATCCGCAACACCAACACCAGAGATGGACACTACTACGATCGTGGCCTCGACACCAACCGTCCCCCTTCCCCTCCCCAACACCCCCCGCTTCCACAACGGCCACATACACCAAGGTGACCTTAGCCTTAAAGATTACACAACCGCATGTGCGCACCACGTGGCCACCATTCGCGCCTCAGACCAGGCCCTCGATAAGCCCGGGCCGGCAGAGCTGGATGCCATGGTGAAGTTTGTTCTTGGCATGCGAGAGAATAGGGAGATGAGGCGGCTGGTGGGGGATCTGAATAGGGCGGGATGGGCGGCCGTCGACCCGAAGACGAAGGCAGTGGAGTTTTATTGCGGCTGGCGGGCTGTGGAAGAGGCGTTGAGGGGATGGGAGGAGAAGGCAGGGGAGAGGCAGGGAGGAAGGAAGTAAGGGGTGCTCGAGGTGGGAGCTTGGTGATATATGGGATTGCTTGTTGGCTGATTTACATAGCTTCTGGGGGGAACGCGCGTCTATTTTGGGGAGTTAAATTAACAAGAAGGGTAGAACAATACAGTGTCACATACGACCATTATCCTCAAAGGGTGGTGCGTCGGATTCCTCGCCCTCCCCTCCGCAGACGTATCCTCCAAGCGCGAGGCGTGGCGTTCGAATCTCGATTCGGCACTATATAGGAACCGGCTCCAGGACTTACCGTATATTTTTTCTATTCTAAATTTAATATTCATCTCACGTTCATAGACGTGTTTGCTTATAGGATGCAATGGAGTTACTAGATAAATTCACTATGAGAGATCGCTTCCAATCACACTAGCTTTTTCAGATGCGGATCAGTCGTCTACATCCCGAGGATCGTTTTCCTTCCAATACGTGTTGTATTCCTCCCAGCTCTGGGTCTGGAACTCTTCTGGCCAAGTGAGAGGGGCCAGAGGAGTACCCGTGTTCTCGAATTTGGCCAGTCGTTGATTCGTTAGAGCCCGACTCTTGTTAATGCTGTAAACACTAATCCTGTGCGCCGAACTTGTCACATGGAGACCCCAATTCCATGCTGCGCGGATATTCAAAGGCTGTGTGTTGAGAGAATTATCCCAGCACCGGCAGACAATCTCTATCCACCCTTCGACATCGCAAGGAAGGTCGAACTCCCAAGTGCGCCATGTCCACTTGTGCTTCTTGGACATGTTTTTGTTAGGGACAGAATACCAGCTAAATCCCCCATCAGCTGAAAGTTCCACTCTCTCAGGCCATCTACCGCCACCAGAATACGCCCAGCCTTTGCAGCGGATGTGGCCGTCATGAATAACAACCTGCTTCGTCCACGGAGACATGATGGCCGAGCTAACGGGCATCTCTTGAATCTGGATGCCATCTGTCGGGCGCTGATTGTGCTTACCAACCTGCTGGTTGAAGTACAGATACTCCTTGCTCTGGACCGGGGCAAGAGATGGATTCTGAATTGCTTTGATGCGATAAAGCCACTTCACGCTTCGAGCACCAATGTAACCTAGGACGACGACCCTCAGGGGGTATCCATGAATCTTTGGGAGAGGCTCCCCATTCATCTCCCAGGCAAGGATGACCTCGTTCGCCTTGACTTTAGACCAAGGGACACTAACTAGGTAGTTCATGACTTCGTCACTCTTGAAGTAGGTCTCTGCTCCGTAAAGCTCAAGGTGTTTTCCGCCCTTAATGAGGCCGCCGCAATCCTTAATCACCTTCTTCAAGCTGATGCCGACGTACTTGGCCGTTCCAATAGCGCCTTCAGCCCATGGAGCCTGTGGAACCTCGTCTCCCTGGCCCGGATACAGACTAATTTGCTCTACGCGGCGCGTTCCGGAGCACTGAATGGTTACAAACTTCTCCATCCGCGGAAACTTAGACTCGTCCATGAGATCATCCAAGGTGTAGGATTTGGGCTTAGCAACAAGCCCATCGAGTGTAAGGCTCCACTTGTCTTTCTCGATGAGCGGTATTCCGCCGTGGTTTCGAACAAAGTGAAGCGGATTCGGGGTGATAGCCTTCGAGGTTACAAGTCGTTTAGGAGGCTCGCCATTGTAGGGAAATTGGAGCAGATGCAGCATGTCAGGGTGCTTCTCACGGAGAACCGTTTTCCAAGAATCTTCAGGAACGTCGGTAAGTTCGCCTCCAACTGCATGGTGCCACAACTTCCAATGGGTGCCGGGAAGCACGGGGTTCGTGTCAGGGATCGGACCCATTTGGAACTCTGCGTTTGGGGGAAAGGTCTGAGACGTGAGTATCTTGTGTGCCTTTGCCTTCTTCTCCGGATATTTCTCCCATTCCACGTATCTGATAGAAGGTTAGTCCAATGAGAAGAGACTGGTGCATATGAGAATGTACCCTTTCCAACCTTCGAGCTCTCGGACGAACAGCTCTTCTGGGTTGCCGACGGCTTTGATAGCGGCTTCATCTTTTGAAAACCCCTCCCATTTGTGTGCGGCGATGGCAACCGTCTCACTTCCTGTCTGGTCTAAGAAGGGTAGCTTGGCCCCAGATAGGCCTTGCTCGATCTTCCATTCATCTGGGCGATTGACCGTCTCCATATTGTTCTTTGCAGAAAAGTGGGATGATGAGCTCTATGTTCTAGTGTGGGGGTGCCTCTTAGCCTTATAACATCCGTTGCCAAAGGTGCTAAGCCTTTAACAGGTATAAACCGTCATAGCTAGGATATGACAGGCGAGAGATGGTGATGTAATTTTAGGTCTGGCCGGAATCTTCGACTGGTCCGTGGTATACATACCATGGTTGGGTATACCTATCTTATCGGTATGTTTCATTCCCAAGTATGGAAATAAACCCGCGGTTAGAATAAAAACGGGAAGCTGGGAACGGGAAGTTGGGAACGGGAGCTGGGATGATGTCTCTGCAGTGTTTTACGTTCTACAAATGCAGTGCCAGTGCCAGCTCTCGCGCGAGAAAGTAGGATACCTTCTCGCGCGAGAGATGGCAACATCACAGGTCGGGCTATGATGCTTTATCAGGTTGAAAGCGGCGGTAGGCCCGTGCACGCGCGATGCCCGATTAGGCCAGCGGGGTCGAACACCACGATCTAGATTATATATATGTTCCGACCCAACCACGAATATTGCCCATTCGCGAATCGGTCAACCCATTCG
>JPKC01003572.1:0-12747 GCA_000750925.1 Pseudogymnoascus sp. VKM F-4518 (FW-2643)
TCTCCTCCACCACCAGCACCCCCCCTCCCCCCTCCCGCATTCTCAAAACCCTCAAACGCATCGTCACAACTACCCTCCTCACCACCGCGCTCCTCCTAACCTACCTCTCCGCAACCGACACCCGATTCACCGCCCTCCACAGGCACCTCATCGTCCCCGCCCTCCGCTACCTCGTCCCCGACCCCGAACGCGCCCATTCCGTTACCCTCACCGCCCTCGGTACTCTCTACAACCTCGGCCTCCACCCTCGCGAGCGCCCCTCCGCCGCCGCCGGCCCAGACCTCACCACCACAATCTTCGGCCACAACCTGCAATCCCCCTTGGGAACCTCCGCCGGAATCGACAAGAATGCCTCTGTCCCTGACGCCCTCCTTGCCCTCGGCGCCGCATACACTGAGGTAGGCGGTATAGTCCCTCGTCCACAGGAGGGGAACCCACAACCGCGCCTCTTCCGCATCCCCTCGCAGAACGCCTTGATCAACCGTTTCGGGCTCAACTCCCTTGGCGCGGACGCCGTAGCTGCGCGTCTCCGCGAGCGAGTCCGTCGTTACGCCATCTCTGCCGGATTCGGCGGTGGCGACGAGGGCGAGCGTCGCGTGCTTGATGGCGAGGCGGGCGTTCCCCCGGGATCGCTGACGAGGGGGAAATTGATGGGTGTGCAGATTGGCAAGAACGCCAGTACGCCCGATGATATTAACTCCGTGGTCGCGGATTACGTGTACTGTGTGCACCGCCTCGCGCCCTATGCGGACGTGCTGGTGGTTAACGTGTCCAGCCCCAACACCGCGGGGTTGCGGGATCTGCAGGCGCAGAAACCGTTGACGGCGATTTTGAAGGCGGTGGTTAAGGCGGCGGGGATGACGGGACGGAAGACGGCGCCGAGGGTTATGGTGAAGGTTTCCCCTGATGAACGGGAGGATGCGCAGGTGGAGGGGATCTGTAACGCGGTGTGGGATTCTGGTGTTGACGGTGTGATTGTGGGGAACACAACTAAGAGGCGACCAGCGCCCGTTCCGGCTGGTTTCGTCTTGCCGGCCGAGGAAGAGAGGGTGTTGAGGGAGGAAGCTGGGGGTTATTCGGGACCGCAGCTTTTTGAGGGGACGGTGGGGTTGGTGAAGAAGTATAGGGATGAACTTGACGCGGGCTTGCGGGCACGTGGGGGGGAGAGGAAGACGGTGTTTGGGAGTGGAGGCGTGACGAACGGGAAGGAAGCGCTCAAGGTTTTGGAGGCGGGGGCGGATATGGTGCAGGTTTATACGGCGTGAGTTTTCCTTCTTTCCTAAGGGCTTTTTGTTTACTTGTGATATTGTTTGAGGGGGGAGGGGTTACTACGGAGACACAATGACTAACAAGAATCAACAGACTCGTCTACGGCGGCGCTGGAACGCTCACGAAGATAAAGCATGAGATGCGGAGGGAGATCGACCGCAACGCGCCGCGCAGCGACTAAACTGAACTAACCTCCCACTTCCCTTGAAGAAGATTGTGTACGAGAGAGAGAGTGATAGAAGATGAAATTATACCTAGAGCTTTGTATCAAGTAGCCGAGACACTGTATAAACTAAAAACAAACAAACCTCCAGTTACCATCAAAGTTAATCGTCGGATGAAGCAACTTGTCGTTTAGCCCAGGGCTAGATGCGCAGTGGCTTCTAAGAGTGATCTGTACGACCTGCCCCAATCGGCGTGGCGCGGGCTGACTGCCTGGCAGGGGCCGGCTCTGTCGTTAAATGACTCACCCCAAACATATATCCCGGATCTTCACAGCCTCATAGAAAAAGAGCCCATCATCTTAGATTCGCCTGCAGCGTAAATCAAATCAGCGCATTGCACCGATATAAAATTGATACAAACATCTCCATCCATCCCAACCTTTCAAAACATGGCATCCGAATTCCGCTCAGAGCGTCTCATCTACCGCGGCCTAGAAGACACGCCCAGAGACAAAGCCTTCATTCTCTCCATCCTCTCCGACCGCGCTAGTTCCGAGAACGCAACAACTCATTTGGTCAAGCCAGTGTCTTCGACCGATGTAGATAGTTTCATGCGCGGATTCCGAGATTGTTTCCTAGGAGTCCTGATCTGCACCCCTAATCTCTCCGCTCCGCTCAACCCGAATATCATCGGATATGTAAATCTCCAACATACCACACAGCCACACCATAGGAGTTGTACGATGAGTATCCGTATTTGCCCAGAGGCACAGGGGAGAGGGTATGGTTCCGAGGCTATAAAGTGGGTATTGGAATGGGGATTTATGAATGCTGGTCTGCATAGAGTGAGCATTGGGTGTTTTTCTTTCAACGAGGGAGCAAGGAGATTGTATGAGCGGTTGGGATTTGTGGTGGAGGGGAGGACGAGAGAGGTAGCTTGGAAGAATGGGGGATGGCATGATTGTATTGAGATGGGTATGTTGGAGGGGGAGTGGAGGGAAAGGTATTTGAAGATAGAGGGATGAGTCTGCGCGCCATAATAGCCAAAGGCTGGTGACGATTTCTCACATAGCAATAGAGCCTTAAAGCTCAAATAAGACCCCTTTATATGCACATGTTATACCATAAGCCCGATGCTACGCTTAGAACATGTGACATTTTGCCACTCATTCCAGGAATACATGGCGTGCTGAATCTCAAAAGACCAGCCGTTACATTACATTTCAACCAGACACCACCATCATGGTGTGCACGAACCCAAAGCTAAATCGTACATACGACTCAAATGGTCCCCATTATCATCCTCGTCTTCGCCGACCCGTCTCTCCTACTACCGTCCACGACTTCATCCACACTCTAGGCGGCGTCCGCGACGCTGCCGTGCCAACCCGTCTCCGTCTCTCCCGCGGCGGGGACCATGTGTGGGTGTACGGCCCCGAAGGCGAGAATGCGGGCGGCAGTGACGTGGAGCTGGAGGCTGAGTATGAGTTGAAGCTTGGGAACAGGCCGAGGGCGGATGTGACGCTCGAGATGCCGCGGTCGGGTGGGAGTCCAGAGTTGGCGAGGGATGTTGTGGAGGCGGCTGCGGGGAGGTGGGGGGCGTGGTGGTGGATAATGGGGAGGAAGGTGGGGTGTTTGCAGTTGAGGAGTTGCGGCGGCGGGGGGGGAAAGGAACAGGGTTTAGGGATTGGGAGTGGGGCTGGAAGTAGGACTGGGATTGGGATTGACAATGACTGGTGTTGTAGGGGCTCTATAAAAATTAACTTTGAAATACAACTATTTAATACGACCATCCTTTTTCCAAGAATTTTTGGTATTAAACTACTTTGTAATGTAAGCCGGCAACGAGTTTGGTCGGCTAACCCCAGCAGTTCTCCACAGGACCTCACACTGTTTCTAATCGCTAGTTGTTGGTTTCGTTAAGACATTGCATTCGAACATTATCCCCCAATGCAGCTCCTCAATCTCCCAGACGAGCTCTTACTAGCTATTGTAAGCCAAATCCAGTCACAAAGCGACCTAGATGTGTTGGTAAGGACAAGTCGATATCTCCACGACATACTAACCCCCGAGCTCTACCACCGCGATGCACACACGAAAAAGTCCTTGGGCTGGGCAGCAAAGACGGGCCGGCCCGAAACCCTACAGAAAGCGGAGTCCTTTGGAATATATACACATTCAGACGCGGGCCCCCTGCTCTTTATCGCGGCCGAGAATGGCCAAACGTCTGTCCTCGAATATCTTTTACCTACAGAGCATGACTGGGTTCTGAACTTGGAGTCCCGCCCAGAGTCCCACCATGACGACGCCACAACGCCATTAGCAGCTGCGTCCCAAAACGGACACTACAGTGCCGTCAAGGTCCTCCTCGACCATGGCGCGGATCATACTATCACCAGTATTAGAAAGTGCGGGCCGCTGCATCTGGCCGCTGCGTTTGGCTGCCCTATTATCGTAGAACTTCTTTTAGACGGTGGTGTGGACATCTCGGCTATTGAAGAGCGGGGATTGACGCCTCTACATTTTGCCTGCGAAAACGGAAACCTAGCTGTCGCAAAGCTCCTTATTGACAGAGGTGCAGACATCTTTGTGGGGTGCCGCGTAAGACAGCCGCTACTCTGTAGGGCTGTTGACTCGGGCAACCTAGAGTTGGTGGAGTTTCTTCTAAGGAAGGGCTGCAGTCCCATGGATCGGACAAGCCGCGGGCAGACACCGTTGCACAGAGCTGCTAAATGTAATCTACACGAGATAAGCAAGTTGCTCATCAGTCATGAGAGTCAGGTTTGCGCGAGAACGGACAGGGGGGAAACGGTCCTTGACTACGCGGCATTCGGAGGGGATACTCGTATGATCACCATTATTCTGGAGGCAGGCGCTGAGATAGCCACAACCAACGTCGACGGAGTGTCAGCACTGCATCTAGCAGCAGCCCATGCGACACCGGAGGTGCTGAAGATGCTGATTAACGTCGGTTACGATGTCAATCTCAAGACACTCAATGACGGACACACACCGCTTTACAAAACGTTTCGCAAGAGGCGCGTAGACAACATGCAGGTCCTGATCGGCGAAGGGGCAGATGTGAACGCCGACCAGAGCAATGGATCCACTCTACTTCATGCCGCCGCCGGCTCCTGGCTGGCAGCGGCGGATGCGGTGCGGCTCCTCGTTGAAAATGGTGCCGACACGGCAGCACGGGACAGATATGACAGGACCCCGCTGGACCTGGCCATGTATCTGAAACATGATGGTGTTGTGGAATTGCTTTCGGAAAACGGGCCTATTGACTTATACCTAAATTCTAAAGAAGAGGTCCCTTAGTGAGCACCTACAAAGGCCGATATATGTAAGAATTAAAGGCTGATGGACGAGGGGCTGGAGACTGGTAGATGAGAATGATTAAAGTGCGTGCGCTCTGCACCCTTAATATATACTCCGCGCCTTCTTTTAATAATAGGCTCAACTTTACTTCCGCCCTATCTATGGGATTAAAAGGAGGGTGCCATGTAGTGTAGCTTGAGTAGTGAGGAGCTAGGTGGCTTAAATCGTTCAAGCAATTATGAGAACGGACCGGAGAAAGGGGAACGTCACATCCACGCCACGGCAGAGTATGTAAAAATAACCCCCCTACCCCACCACAGCGGCACCCCGGGTTGTTAGTAATTAATAGATGGGATGAATGAACAACTTAGACTGCTCTCTACTGGATTGCTCTCTCATCGGCAAGTTGCAATGTGCTCTCGTATTATATTTTGCTTATACTACGGAGTCAGAGCGTAGCTGGTATCTAGATATATCAAGTATAGAAAATACCGAAAGGGAGGGTTCATACATTGACTAAGTAATCTTATATTTACGACGTCTGATTTGAATGGTTAGCAAAGAAGAGCTTGGTGACGAGAATTGAAGGGATTCATAGGTTGTCATATCGAACAGCTGAAGGATCGCAGCCCAAATACAAGCACAGTATTGAAACCCCTTACTAAAGAACGTAGAGTTTCCCTTCTCATTTCAATAGTCATCCCCCCTGATTCTTCCTAAATCTCCAACTTCAGACTCCCGTTACAAAAATGGTTAAAATGGCTCCTCCCAGAATATTCGTCACCCTCGCATCCATAATCGCGACAGCATCAGCCTCCTACCCCGAGTTAATCCCAGGAGAAGGCCTCCCATCCTTCGAAGAGCTCGGCTTGACCTCCGAGCAGCTCTTCACCGCGCCTCACCTAGCCCGTAAGTCACACCTACCCCCGTAGTTACACCACCCACTCCCGCCCCGATTTTATCACCCTAGCAAACTAATCCACCGTCTGCAGTTGCGCCCCGAGATGACCAGTACACACAACACACCCGCTGCTGCGGCCCCGGCGAGGGCGCCGACTACACCGCCAACGTCGACAATGTAATCGCGTGCTACAACTACCTCGTCGCCCTCGGCAACTACCTGCAAAGAGCGGGTGCTCTGCAACATCGGCGACGCCCGGATCACTGGGTTAAACAAGAACTCGCATCCATTAGATTTTGATGTTCCCCTCGTTTTCGCTTCTGTGAAGTGGTAAGAGATATATACCCCCTTCCTTACTCCCTCTGGTTCGCGTAGCTAACTGACAGACACAGCTGGGATGCGGCACTGGGGCTGCAGTGGACCTTTACAAATTGCAATGAGGGCGGGGAGGTTATGGGGTATTGGGAGGTGGGCGGTGGGGATTATGTAGTCGCGGCTCTCCGCTCCAGCACCGTTTTCGCAGTAACTGTAGATAATTCTCCTGTAGAGCTTTGGAAGTAGCTGCCGGGGATCTTCCGAGGCATGCCGTCGGGAGGAGTGAGGGATCTCTGTTAAGAGTATTTTGCTGTGTCTATTCATCAGTTTGACGCGGATTTCTTTTAAAATGTGATAATATTTCCCATCTGAGAATTCCTCCTCGTAACTATCTGCCTGCCGTGTTTTTGGAAGGGACATATCCCTCAGCAGTCACCTATTACCTAAGGAACCTCCATTAGGTATTGATGCTTTTTAGAAGACACTATAAATAGCGAACCTTCACAATAAATGAAGCGTGCGAGGACAGCTGATGCATTTACGGAAATTTGGGACGCAAGCACTTGGTTTCATGAAACGGATTCAGTGATCTTCTACTTCGCCAAACGTAGCGTTGTGCTCTAGCGTTCTATCTATATCAAGATTTTAATCTGCGAAAGAGCAACGACGGCTCACTCCTCCCCCCCTCCTCCAACAAACCCTAAAATCATTACTTAAAAATCGAAGTTCTAATAATATCAAGGATGCATGTACTCTCAAGAGACACAACAGAGATATTGTTATATCCAGTTTTGTATTAAATACCCCAAAACTCGTGTAAACAAAGTAAAATAAACCAAAATTATATAATGCCACTTCGTAGGGTTGGACCATCTTAGTGTTTTCCTTTAGGACATTAATTAGAGTTCCGAATTTCTGCGCTCTTGCTGAAAAAGCGGCCTTTCATAAATGACAGGGTCTTATAGCTTTCAGACACAACAGTTAATCATGTTTATTTGCTATATATCCAAGCCGTTATTTTATATTGTCTGTCGTCTATTGGAAATCTATTCTTCATCTTCGACAACAATAGCTCTTCTTGCGATGAGGGGACTCTCAGACGTGACAGATTTATAATCATGCGCATGCATACATGCCTTTCGTGATCGTAAAACTGCAGGACGCGTCCGCTCAATCATCTCGAGCTCATAAGCGTTGACCTTTTCTTTGAGCGATGGTGGCGAAGGGCCTTGATAATTTTCGGGGAGAAACTGCTCTAGGAAGACTCGCACATCTGCAACGCCATGGTTGGCTGCTTCGCCGCGATCTTTTCCAAAACGTCGATGTTAGAAGCGTTCTGGAAGGAGTCTAGAGGACTTACACATCGTCATAGCGTGAGCGGCATCCCCAATTAACGTCACCCTCCCACCACGGTTATCCCATGAACCCTTTCGCGGTGGCCAGTCCTCCAGACTTATGACTTTGGGCTCAGCGTCCTCTGGAATATCCTGCACGATTCCTCTGAACGGCTCTATCCAGCCAGACGTGATGCTTTTTATCCATGCCACTCGTTCCGCGTTGGTCTCTGGGACCTCAATTGGCTCCTGTTGCCCCAAGAACCCGGCTTTGTAGGGCCAGCTCGTCAAAACTTGGCAGGTGGCCCGCAAGGTGCCACTTGCAGCCTCTTGTTCTTCGGCCGTAGGTACGTGGAGAAATCCGTAGAACATGAACGTATCAGATGCGGGATCACAACATTGGAAGAAGTATGGATCTAGGGCCTGGATCTTCTCGTACTTTTCTTGCGGATACGGCACGGTTGTGCCGAGGAGGCGAATTGGCACCACGTTGTTTGTGTAATTAGTTGGGCATAGGAATCGACGGACTCGAGACCGGGATCCGTCACATCCCACCAAGATGTTACCCTTGGCAGTTGTTCCATCAGAGAACTTAGCTATAACTCCATCTGAGTTAAGTTCCTCGATGCCAACGAGGTTCTTAGACCACTAGAGATGGAAGTAGTCAATGACTGGCCATTAATTTCAGATATGGGTTTAACAAACCTCAATATCCAAGCCGTCCATCAACAACCTCCTCAAGTTTTCTCTAGCAAATCTATGCCGGGGGCTATCGCTTGACGGGGTCATAAAATCGTCTTGGCCAGTCTGTAGGTTGAACAGTTTGAAGTTCCCTAGTTCTCCTCGCGCGGCCAAGTCCTGATCAACGAATGCTTCATGGAGTCGCTCAATTAGGTAGCCCGGGAGGAGTGATTTGAACTGCCCTAGAGCCCAGTGAAGGGTCAGGCCCCATCCTGCTCCGCGAGCAAGAGGGTAAGCATCCCGCTCGTAGATGGAGAAGGTGATGGGAGGGTTGTTCTGGTTCCTTTTGCGGATTGCTTGGGCCAGTAGCAATCCCGTGACGCCGGCTCCTATGATGAGGATATGGGAGTCTGCCCCTACGGCAGCGGCGGATGGAGGTTCATTGGAGGACTGTGGGAGGTGACCTTCAGGAGAATGCTGCATTTTAATGTGACTGGAATATTCCAGAATCAATTCCGCCGTGCTGTATATAGAACTGTGACCTAAATCCGGACCTTCGTTTTAACAGCTTACCAGACGAAGGATTGCGAGCTTGGACGTTTGGATCTGAAAGCGTTGTGCCACGGTTTCGTTGTGAGGAATAATCGTCGGTTCGCTTACATGGGCCTTCGTACCATTAGATCCTTGTAAACTGCTGAAGCGTTGGATGACACCCTCGAGGGTAACGTAGCGGATTTTAGTTCTCTATTTCTCTGTACCTTGTACGGTGTTAATCTGGGTTAAATTGCTGGATAATAGACTTCTGACAATTAACGCTTGGCGCGTTCCTATATTACTGCACTTGGAAGAGCAATCTAACCGCAACATTGTGCCAAGCCCACATATAGCACCTTGCATTCCCACTACCTGGAAAACCTTCTGGTCAGAATGGTCAATCGAATATTCAATACATGTTAATGCACGGTTCTAGAGATTCGTAGGTTGAGTTGGGTGGGTAAACCAATTAAGAGCTTGAATACATGAACCTAAGTGAGAATTTAGCTAGACTTTTTACATATCGCGGAGGGTAATTCAGCTTGGCTTGACACTTGTATTTAAATGCTGTAAATAATTGAAAGTGCAGATGAGCTCAAAGGCAATCTATCTAGAGGGTATAAACACTAAACTCCTGGAAAACAAGGCTATGGTCATTACCAGTCTCCGCCCCTGTTTTTCATTCTCTCCCTCTCTAAATCGTCCCTAGTGATGCTGCTGTGCTGAACTTGAACCTCGGTCGTGGCCACAATCCCTCCGCTTGGATGTTTCCCCCGTTGGTATTGTGACAATTCCTCCGAGCTGTAAGCTTCCAATGAGTTCTGGAGACCAAGTATTTTCTTCTGGCTGTTGTTATCGATACTGTCGCGATCTTTCCACTCCGGAGAGTCGTCACCCGTCGGCCCGGATTTCACGTTGGTACCTCTAGAGTAGGTTGCGTTACTTCGTGACTGGAGGGGATAGCTGCCTCCTGCAGTCGAGGCTTTCTTGTCTTGGTAGTACTTGATGAGAGGTAGAAGAGTGGGGAGGCAAGTCAGAGTAACCTGCGAGATATTAGTGGCAGAGCGCGGCGGGTCTGAATTGTAACTTACGCCAACAGTCATCTCAACAGTTGCCCACATAACCAGCCCAGATTGATCCCCAGTTGCCAGAATCGCGTTGACTTGCACCAAGCGCATTATAGAACAGAATGTTGTGAAGATCCCCAGGGTGAAAATCCCCGCAAGAGCAATCTTTTTTCGTCTGTTGATGTGAAGGTTTGTAATCATTGGAATTGGGAGGAGGAGGATCACGATATCGTAGAAGATCGAGACAGCGCCTAAGCCATAGACCGAGTTGGCATTGGGGACACAGTATCCGGGAGTAAGTGGTTTCCACGATTTTTGGATCTGAAGAAACCCCGTCAGCTTGAACAGGCTATAAACTCGGGAGATGATGGGGACGGTACCGGATTGCACAGGAATATAAGGACTAGGATCCCGCCCAGGTGCCCGGCAGCACAAGTAATAAGAACAAACCAGATAATCTGTTCATACCGACGGTTGGAATGGGTCAAAATGCGGAGGTACGATAGGCACAGGGCCACCTTAAATCCCAAGATGCCACCCATATAAATTGATTTTCCGGCAAAGTTGAGCTGTCAGCAGACTTTAGACGTAATTCAGACGATCGAAGATAAGCACAACAACTTACCACTGAAAATGAATTGAAGTTTAACTCTGGCCTCGCGGCCACTGTAAGTCCCAATCCCCATCTCGTTTCTGGAATGCTGTCAGCTCGAACCACGCGCCGAGGAACTGGAGTACATACGGCCAACGCAGAGACCAGTATAAGTAATAGTACATAGCTAAAGAGCAGATACTCAGCGCCTATCCTGAATTTCGCCTGCATGATAAGGGGAGGTTACCGCTGCGAAGAAAATGACAAAATCGTCCCAACCCAATGCTTTCAACATGGCCCCTCGAACATAGCCGCGCAAGTAAACGACGATGGTCATGACACAAGTGAGGGTAATTGACACCGCCATGATCTGTTTGTATTTCGACTCATGATCGAGCTGAGGGGTGCCATTGTGAATCCAGTTCCCGTCAGACATAACGAAGCCTGTGGTGGAATCGGATCGCCCTTAGTTCGAGATCACAGGCTCTAGGTTCGATTGTGTGGAGTCGCTCAGGTCCCATTATTAAGGAGAATGGGTCTATATAAGAATAATTCGGCTTACTCCAGATCCGACCGGCAGTCGATCGAGGCTGTCGGACCCCATTTATTAAACAAGGTACAAGGAGTTGTTGGACCTGTATTATTAAACGAGGTACGAGCAGTTGTTGGATCTCAGCACGCCAAAACGTACAGGCACCTTTGGGACCTCATTAATAAACCATGTCCAAGCAGCCAGCTATTGGACATTTTATTAAGCGAGGTCCAGCAGTTAAATACGCCAAACAGAGTTAAAACGCAGTTAAAGCACGTAACATTATATTAGCACTGATAACATAGCAGTATATGAGAGAGGTTTTATTACTTAAATCACTTTATTCTATGGTAACTAGTGGAGACGCGGTGATCGAGGCAATCGGGGTGTAGCCCAAGTTCTCTTTGAATGAACACGTTCCCAGCCTTAAAGTCTTGTGCAAGATGTCACATCAAAAAAGGCGTCAACAGGGGTTCCGAACTAAGGAATGACAACAGCGATCGCCCGGCCATCGGCCCGCCCCATAAACCAAGTACCGCCCCATGAAGAATGTGCCGTCCAATTGCAGGACGATCGGCGAACATATGAAGAAAAGACACTATACCCGGTACACTCGTTTTGACGTGCTGAGGCCAAGGAGCAGCGTAGCATCCTAACAGGGATTTCGAGTGTTCTAACTGGGGAAAGGACTGAAATTAAGGGGAAACGGAACTTGTAGTGCTGCAGGATACTCTTCAGCATTGAATCCAAGACCCACGAGGTCTCACTGGACACTGACAGCCTGCTTCGCTTATTTGGCCATGCGACTCACAAGGTTTACAAAAGCTTCTGGGCCATTGGGGGCCACGAAGCTTCCTATTTTCCCATCCAGCAGATTATTTTTACTGTTCTCTTTGCTGTTGATCCAACTCCTCTGTCGCGGTTCTGTACCCCTCATACAATGACCATCGCCTCGGATCCTGTTGATGAGAAGACACAGGTCGTAAACGAAAAGGCTGTGGCTGGTTCCGAAACAGATACGACCTCACCGGCATCCCCCATTGTCGGCGCGGAGCGCGACGATGATGTAGACGATGCCTTCAAGTATCTACACGACCATGCCGTTGCCGATGGCGAGTCCACGAGCATCAATCTAGCTGCATTGCGACGAAAGATCGATTGGCGCATCGTGCCGATTATGTTCGCTTGCTATGTCTTGCAATTCATCGATAAAGTCGTCATAAATGTAAGATTGAAACTCCCAAGCCCTCTCTGTCATGATTCTAACAATGCTCCCTTCATAGTATGCGGCTGTCATGGGAATCAACAAGGACCTAGCCCTGACCAAGAACAATTTCACCAACGTCGGATCCGCCTTCTTCATCGCCTACCTCATCGCCGAGGTCCCCACCGGTGAGTCTGCCTTCCCAACCCCAGCAAATAAGTTTCTCACACACACGTCACAGGATACATCCTCCAGAAAATCCCTCCCGGAAAATGGCTCGGTGTCAACGTCTGTCTCTGGGGAGTCAGCTGCGCCGCATCCGCCGGAGCAACAAACTACCACACTCTCCTCGCATCCCGCATCTTCGTCGGCATGTTCGAGGCCGCCATCGCCCCCTGTCTGATGCTCATCAGCAGCCAGTACTACACCAAGTCCGAGCAAGCCCCCCGATTCGCCATCTGGTATTCCGGCCTCGGGTTTGGCCAGATCCTGGGAGGTCTTATCTCCTTCGCGTTCCAGCACATCACGAACAGGAGTTTCAAGTCGTGGCAAGCCATGTTCGTCTTCGTTGGCGTGGCCACGGCCTTGATTGGGATAGCTACATTCTTCGACTCGCCGATGAAAGCCAAATGGCTCAGTGAGGCCGAGAAGGCCGCTCTTCTCAAGCACGTCAGCGTCAACCAGACCGGAATCCAAAACAAGCATTTCAAAGTCAGCCAAGCCCTAGAAGTGTTCACTGACGCCCAGCTCTGGTTAATGGTCGTCTGCACCATCTGCGTAAGCCCCCCCCCAGCCATCATACCCACGTCTCAACCCCCGCTCACAACCCCCCC
>JPKC01003573.1:0-12951 GCA_000750925.1 Pseudogymnoascus sp. VKM F-4518 (FW-2643)
CTGTAGGTGCGATCTCTGAGTCGGGCGGGCTGGGCGGGGGAGTTTCTGATGAGAGGACGACGACGCGGAGCGTTTCTGTAGGAGGTGCGGTTGGGAGGGGGCCTGTGTCCGGGCTGTCGGAGCGAGGGGGACTTGTGACCTGGGTGGCGAGGAACGTGATGGTGTCTGCTTTTGATGAATCATCGGAGGAGCCGCGAAGGGTGGTCGCTGTGTCTGTATTTGACGGTTCAGCGGTATGTGTTATGGCGTCTGGGTCTGTGCTTGAGAGTTCGATGGCGTCTCCAGGGTGCGGATTCTGTGGCGCATTCATTGTGAAAATGGACAGCGGACTTCAATTGGCAGTAAAGATAGGTGATGGGTGTTGCGCAATGCCGTGAATCGTGCTACATAGATGTTTAGCTGTGGATGTTTGATGCTTAATTGCAGATATCCAATGTTGATGATTGATGTCTAACGCCTGATGTTTAATTTCTCGGAAGGGCAGTATATCCTGCAATAATAAAGTAATAACCAAGTTTGTTCAAAATGGAAGGAGCGTTGTAGATATGAAAACATCTACAACGCTCCTTCCGTAACTTCTCACATAAACTCGCGCCTAAGCATGACACAATGAGGCAGTTGCAACTAACAGCGACAAGACTAAGGAAGTTATAACAAGTGTATCTAGTTTTCACTATCTGGCATGCATTGAAGTATTTAAAGCAACACCGTGTCGTTTTTAAAAATTCTGCGCAAGGAAGAGGTCATTGTTTTCTAGAAGTATCGTTGCCACTGTTTCGAAGAAACCCTTCTTGCCTCCAGAGAATGGCGAGCAAACCCGCTTGAGATTGAGTTCCGTTGACCTTGAGGGGATGATGAAACTTCCACACCCATTGGAACCCGCTCGATTCCTGTGTGCGGCTCAGGTGATCGCTGCCGGTCATCTAAACACTGCGGATTGGCCACCGCACCATACGAGTCATGCGCTCTGCTGTCTACTTCTCCAGTCAAGACTTGGGGCTCTTCGGTCATACGTTGCTGTGCCGATTTATTCGCCCAGGTATTCATTCCTGGTCGTTCAGGCGTTTCGATGGTTGCCGACGAATAATTATGGCGAGCTTCCAGGCTTTCATCGACATGCATCGCCAGCTGATACCTGGATAGAGCTATATCCTGATTATCTCGTGCGTTTTGATTGTGGATAAAGGGCTGCCCTCGTGGGACAAGTTGCGTATAATTATGGTTAGCAAGAAGAGGAAGAGGAGGTCCTAGCCATTGATTCTCTGTTTGGTGCGATACAGGCGACTCCCCGATAGAGTCATTCCGATATTCTCTTCCGTTTATTACACGAAGCTTCTCTCGAAACCATGTCTTCCGCTGGTCTTCAAACGTTAATGGAATGAACTTCCATTCTTCCACTTTGGCCTGTTTGGATAGTGCCATGCTATGCTCTGTGAATGCATCACGATGTTGGGACGATTCAGACTGTATATAACTGTCTTGGTGAAAATGTATATTGATGAAGGATAATGCCTCGAAGAGGGCGATCTCCGTTTCTATAAGCCTTTCCTCTAGGCTGGAGATATATCCTGATGGAATACCCCTGTTAAATGCCAACTGAAAGTAAGTATGTAATGTTGGAAATATAGCTGTGATAAGCAGTGGGGGCTGACCTCTTGTTGCTTTGCGGGTATAGACATGTTGTTCCAGCGGATTTACACGATGAGCAAGTTGGTCTGCTAAATTAGACATGATCTAATCGAATTTGAATTGACAAAGTAAAACGAGGTCTACTTACACCGTACGATCGCACTACGAGTCAAATATTGTGGTTAACTTAATTTCGAACGCTTCGTCGAAAAGTTCACCTTGCATTTCTTCGTCCGACAGAGCTCACAAGCGATTGGGTTGAGTTCTTGTTCTTGTTCCTACTTCAGCATAAGCATTTGTCTATATACGCTCACTAAAATGCCTACCATGATTTTCATCGAGGTAGTCTCTCATTGTGGTTCAGGATGGACAAATGTTCTCCGTAGCATCTCCTGCGGGTGCAGGATGGACAAGTGTTCTCGGCAGAATCTCGTGCGGGGTAACGGATGTCCTGGGGTAACAAGGGTATCTGATGCCCCCACAATACACCAAGACTTCACAAGTGCCTCACGATGTCGAACGCGAAAACTGTAGAAAGCGATTTATGTTACTCTGCGTCTAGCGTATACTAGGAAACCCGACTGATATGTTTTGATGACACGATTTTCCTTTGTCAGATTGACTATCGGCGA
The DNA here is from genome assembly GCA_000750925.1 of Pseudogymnoascus sp. VKM F-4518 (FW-2643). Lineage (NCBI taxonomy): Eukaryota > Fungi > Ascomycota > Leotiomycetes > Thelebolales > Thelebolaceae > Pseudogymnoascus > Pseudogymnoascus sp. VKM F-4518 (FW-2643). The sequence continues at coordinate 2,262 of JPKC01003573.1, forward strand.
GAAAGAGGGCTATTGTTGCGAAGTATCCACGTGACTTCAAATGTCCTCGTTGACAGAAAATATACTAGTTGGCGGGTCCCCTAAGCAAATGCAACTAACTATTGGGTAGTTTAGTGGCCCTGCGGGGAATGCTTCTGGGCCGTGCTCCTGCACTTGGTTGGCAAGGTCAGCTTTGATGGCAACTCCTTACGCCTCTAATGTGAACAAACACATGCGTTCACGAATGCCTCCAGCATGTGGCTCGACTAACTTCGTCTTTCAAATTTCACAAGCTTCAGGTAGTAAGAAAGTTAGTATAACCAGCAGAGTAAACAGTGCTAGCTGATTTGTTTCACAGAGCAAGGGCCCAAAGAGACGTAGAGCGTCATGGCGCCGGAACACTCCCCCAGCAACCGCCTATTGCAGGAAGACCGGCAGGAAAATATTGTCGGAATCACAGATGACGGCGATACAGCAGTTGAACCTCCTACTAAAAGGAGAAGAGTGTTTTTACAAACTATGGGCCAGCAGCTGCGAGAGGTAGGGGCCTTGCAAACTAGCCCGAGAGAAATCGCCACGAGTTTTGCTGGCAGTACAGGAGATGCATCGCATATCCAGTCTCTCAATGAGACGCCTAAGATAGGCGGATCACAACACGGAAATGTGCAGACCCAAACTCCGGAGAGTGATGCCGTCCCGGGAATGGATGACCAGCCTTTAACGGGAGCTTTAATGAGCGCGTCCAAAAGCCTTTGGTTACCTGGCGAAGTTCTTACGGTAGTCACAGATTCCAGCGATACCTTCACGTTTGATGATCTTTTATCCTGGACGTGCAGCTACTTTGATAACTGGCATCCGGCGTATCCCTTCCTCCACGCCCCCTCTGTTCTCGAACATTTCGGTCATGTGATAGATCATGGAGTATTAGACTCGACGGATTCATTAAAGCACAAACTTACAATCCTTCGATCCATCATGTCTGTTTCACTTATAGATCGCAGACAAACAGCGGCGGTGATGAGGCCTGTGCCTAAACAGCTGGTTTTCGCTTCTCTCAATGATGCTATTCAAAGCGTTCAATGTATGTTGACAGACGAGAGTTCTATACCTGCCTTGCAAGCAATTGTTAGTGTGCAGCTACTTTTTATTTCTATGTTGCGATACAATGCAGCTTCGCGCCTTCAAGGCCTTGCAGTCCGTATGGCATTCCACTTGGGGCTTCACCGCTGCCCAATGCAATTTTCAGCCTTTCCGAGGGAAGAAGCGCGCCTGAGGCAGCGGATATTCTGGTCAATCTATTGTATTGATCGTTATATCTCCATTCGACTTGGAGTTCCACTCGCCATTCGGGATACGGATATTGACGCCTGTTTTCCCACTCTAGAACGTCATCTAGAAGGAATCCAGTCACAGCCAGGTTTGCTCTTTGTTCTCTTAAACTGCCCCATTAGCTAAACTCTGCAGATAATGATGGACGACTGGACTTACTTGGGTTTCTTGCAAGACATGCTGAGATCAGAGGGTCGATTACGGAACTACGCAATAAATCTGTCTTATACAAGCAGACTGAGGTCGACGACGCGATAGTCATAGATGCAAAGCTAAGTAAATGGTGGAATGAAGTTGATGAGTATCTTGAATCGAGTAGTTCTGGGACGCTGCCAATAAGCCGATATCACCAAGTGACTCTAGTTGTTCTCAGGCATGAGTCAATAATCGCTCTCAATAAATATACTGTGGCAACATCCAAAAAAGGGTCGGTTTATGACGCCGCACTCCAGAACTGCATTAGCGCTGCCAGATGTATCATCAGCACCTTGCACAAGGCATTGGGGCGTCAGAATATTAACATCACAGGAGCACAAGAAGCTCCCGAAACTTGTGGCCTCCTTTGGCCTTCATTTACGTGGGCTGTATGGATGAGCGCATTTATAATGATATACGCGGCAAAGGAAGGCCAGGTTCCTCAGAATGTAGCAACTCGGTAAGATTTCTTTCGTGCTCACCATTACACTACAATCCAATCTTTCTAACCACATATAGACTCGTGGATCGAGCTCTTGAGGTTCTAGAGCACCTAACACTACGAGGAAGCGTATGGCCCAATGCTTGCGCCATAGCAATCCGCGACTTGCGCGCACAGCTAATCGACAAGAGAATTCACTCGAAACAAGCTCATTCCAACAGCAGCAACATGTCTAGAAATGATCAAAGCGGAAACATTCCCTCAGGATCTATACCACGTCGATCCGATAGCGACAATGACTTCTACGGTGCCTCTAATAACTCCACAAGATGGCACGACCCACACACCTCTCGTGCTGGACGTCCCTATTCCCATGGTAACCATCGCATGCTCCCCCCCGGGCAGGACACGGGGAGCAGCCGAGATATATCTAGTATCCAAGAAGATCCTGGGCAATCGTTCTCGAACGACATGTCCTCAGCGAACTTCTCTGGCGTGCCACAGCCCCCTGCGAGTCCGCAGAACCGTGTGTTCTCGGAGCTTATACCGAGTTTTAGAGACGCTGAGGGGAATGGATATGTGTATAGGATGGGAGCAGAACTAGGTCTGGACTTACAGATGCCAAATCAGGATAGCGCAGAGCTGTTTTACGGGCTAGATACACCATTTTGGCTTAATGACGATCAATGGAGGGGGTTGGATGAGAATAATTAAGGGTATTGCATAGCAAAACAAAATAGTTCTTCGTACGTGCATGGGAAATTCGAATGCACAGGGCTGGGCTATGGGGAGTTATGGGGGGGAGGATCACTCAAACTGGGAAAATCGGAAGCCATGCAGTACTATGTAGTTCAAGAATAGGTTGTATAGGTTAAGACAAACTACCTATATATACCATTGACTCCTCTAGTCATCTTCGATGACAACTCAGTAGGCATAGAAGATAGTGCTGTGTGGATCCTGCTCCTTGAGCCTCTTATTCGTACGCGAAAGCCAGATCTTCATGCCCCAAGCTGCTGCAATCGTGACAAATGAGAAGCACGCATTGCTTGTCATGGCGATAACATATTTTGGCGCGTCGCTATTGGGGTATAGGTACGGTGTATATATAAAGGACGCCATCGACACAACGTTGACGAGGGAGAGCGACACAGCTTTCTTCTCTGGTGTCTGACCAAGTGTCGCAGAGACCCAGCCCAAAATGACAGAGTTAACGCTGTACACACCAGATGCAAAGAGGAAACATGCGATGTAGCGTGCCGCCAAATTAAGTGTAACACAGCTTATGATGAAACCAACCATGGCAATCCCCATGCAAATGGTGATGTGCCAGGTACGCTCGTTGTGGCGACCAGACGACCAGGCGACGAAAACTCCGAAGGCACCCGCAAAAATCGTGGGTGGGGACGTGAGGAGCAGGGTGATGATGGAGTCAAACTTAAGAGCCTTGACAACCGACGGAAAGAATTGGTTGAAGGATGTAGCATTGAGATGCATATTTTGCATGAGAGCAAAAAGGTAAATTCTCGGATCTCGAACAGCCTCGAAAAAGCCCGCGCGAACTCCCTTGCTCTCCTCGAGCCCGGCGGTATCCTTTCGAATTCGGCTTTCTGCAAGCTCGCGCTCGTCCACCGTCAGCCATCGAGTATTATTTGGGTAGTCGGGAAGCATGTATATGGTGAAAAACGCAACACCGAAGGTTACGGCTCCTTCGATAATAAAGAGCCACCGCCAACCAGCAATGCCGTGTGCGCCGTCAAGTGTGCTGAATGTTGCTGCGGCGATAAGTCCAGCAAAAGCGACAGCAACGATGTTCCCGGCGTAGAGTATGGAGACACGGGTGGCAATCTCTTTTCGCGTGTAGAAGAGAGAAAGAATGTACAGGGCCCCAGGGTAAAAGGGGGCTTCAACGGCACCTGCATTCTATGTTAATTCTGCAGTCCTAAATTCTGCATCAAAGCAAAGACAGTTTCCTTGGAATAACTTACCTAGAAAGAAACGAACAAGGACAAGACCAGTGTAATTATGGACCCCTGCGGTAGCAGCTGCGACTGCAGCCCAGATCATCATGCAGACGCCCATATACACCGATGGCCGGACTTTCCTGGATGACAGTAACATATTGGAAGGGATTTGCATGAACAGGTAGCCAACATAGAGGATACTAATGGCGGTATTGTACTGTGTGCCATGCAACTTGAGGTCTTTTTCAAGAGTATTTAATTTGGCATTAGCAAGCGCATTTTGGTCAAGTTTGTTCCTAGCCATGGTGTATCAGTGTCGTGTTTTGAGAATGATATCATTTGCGATGAACTTACAAGAAGTACATGCAGAAGAGAGCAGGCATAATTCGCATGTCCAGCTTGCGGACAAGGGCAATCTCTGCTTTGTCCGTCTTTTGAACGGCTCCTGAGTAATCGCCTTGTTTAATTTTCTCATCGTTGTTAATGGCGGTATCTTCCATATGCGTTGCGATTGCGGCGTCTTTCTCCGCTTTGACTGACATAGCGTCGTGAAGCTTCTAAACTTAGGGGGCGTCGGCGCAGATTGATAGTTAGGTTGAGTAGATTTCTGCAGAGAAATTCTGAAAATATTCGACAAAGGATACTCCTTAAGAGGGCATCTCTACCTCTTGTACACGACCAGCCAGGGTGTCATATGGCCCTGCATCTTCCCCTGCTTATTTGTGTGTCCCCAGACTCCGGACCTTGATCTGGGGAAGTTGGGGTAAAAGTGGGGTAGTGGGAGAACACCAGTGTTGCCCCCAAAGATGCCGCACAGGCCGATTAACACAAACGTTTGTCCGGGTGGGGCTTATGGTTATGTGGGGGCATCCGCACATATCTTTGTCCGCCTAGCCGAGAGAGATCATTCGCAGTTATATTTGTCCGTTTGATCTTGAGAAGTCGTCTACAGGCTCACACAATCACCAAAAGCCCCAAACATCATGTCTGACTTGATAATACAGCGCGCTATAGTCTGGGGGATTGTGGGGCATCATGACCCGTCTAGTGATCACCACCTGCATTGGTGTCCTATGCCTCAAAATTGTCCACCCCACTCATGTCGAACCGCCATATGTTTAGATCGATAGCAAATAGACATATATAAGGAAATGTAGCACCGATGTTGGGCTTTTATTCCATCAATACATATCCATACCATTCATAGAAACGACATAATATAGCGACATAGACGTCTTCTCCAATCCTCTCAGAAGCACTACTACTCTCATCAAAACACCGACGAACAACATGGGTTCAGCATCTGCAGACTTAGATCTACGTGGTCTCACTCCTGCCCCGGTTACCCCATTCACACTTGATGGAGCCATCGATTTCCCCGCCATTCAGCGCATCGGCTCCTGGCTCGGTAGCATTGACGGCGTCAAGGGCTTGGTGGTCCTTGGCCACGCCGGCGAAGGCACCTTTTTAACCCAAGATGAGCAAGCCGATGTGATTCACGCCTTCGTGAAGTCAACCAATGGCCGTGTTCCTGTCATAGCTGGCATCACCGCTGAGGGAACCAAGGTAGCCGCTCTCGAGGCTCAGCGCGCCAAAGCCGCCGGCGCCGCTGCTGGTCTCCTCTACCCATCCCACGGCTGGCTTCGCTTCGGCTACCAAGAAGGCGCACCGCAAGACCGCTACAAGGTCGTCTATGAGGAGAGTGGCCTCCCTTTGATCCTTTTCCAATACCCAGACGTCACCAAGGCATCTTACAGTCTGCAAACCATGCTCGATATCAGTGCGCAACCAGGCGTGTTTGCCATGAAGAACGGAGTTCGTAACATGCGCCGCTGGGACGTCGAGATCCCCATCATCCGCCATGAGCGCCCAGATCTCCAGATCCTCTCCTGTCACGACGAGTATCTCCTCCATACTGCCTTTGATGTGGATGGATTTCTCGTCGGGTACGGCACCATTGCTCCTGAGCCCCTACTTGAGCTGCTTGCCGCGGGCAAAGCGAAGGATTATAAGACGGCCCGGAAGGTTCATGACCGCCTTTTACCATTAACTAGAGCTGTTTACCACCGTGGTTCACACATGGAGGGTACTGTTGCACTGAAGCACTCTCTGGTTGCTCGCGGTATTTTAGAGCACGCTACTGTGCGCTCCTCGCTGTTGCCTCTCGGGAAGGGGGCGGACAAGGAGATCTTTGATGCGATGAGCTCAACGGGACTTCCAAAGGCGCCCAAAGCATATCAGGTGTAGATATAAAGGGCAGAAAGGGGTCGTTTTAGATGGGATTGTACGTTTTCGACATAAATAAGTAATAGCAATATAAAAACAAGTTTATACTCGTCTAGAGCTATCTCTTCTTCGTTTAAAGAATGGCACCATCTAACATGATCTAGGCGATTGAGATTTGTGGGGCTCAAGTGGATACTTGATCCACGAGTTTGTTTCCCCAGTATCAAACTATCGCACTGACCAGTATGGAGGTTGCTTCGAGAATCACACCCGCCTAGCCATTGAGTTGGTCAATCTTACCCATCAGAACATCCCAGACAACTTTCCCGTTTTATTTCGCGTTACTATCTTCTATTGCTTTTAGTAATATTCCAGTGCTTAGTTGTTAAATAGATAGTGTCCGAATATTATTTATACAGAATATAATAAAGTTTCATACAAAATTATTTTATTACGAGATTTATTAAAAACGAAAACATCAAATACAAATATTTTTCAACAACTTAGTTCGCAAAGATATTAATTAATAAAACCCACATCTTAAAATATATCACTACACATCCTTATTCCTATCTTCGAAAACCTCTAAATTCACACGCCTGGTATATTTTGGGAAGGTACATTCTGTCCGATACGGAAACCAGGCTGGGCCCTTTCAGGACTCAACGACATCCAATACAGACAAAAACAGCCACGCCGCTTTCTTTCGTCAACGACCTCCATCCCCATCATAACAACAGACAGACAATGCGCAAAATGTATACCAAGCAAACAAGCTCCCAATATTGATCCGGAACTAGAAATACATCCTTATTAAAACTGTACACGAAACAGAAATACCTTTCACTATCATAAAGCAATGACGAAGTAATCACAAAGCAATCACAGATCAAAAAGAAGCAAAGCCAACTGATATAGGGAATATTTATTACGTCTGTATGTATGTATACATGGCCAGGCCCATATTGAACGGGACCCACGCACATGAAAAAAATTAGAATTAGCACCCATCCCACCAAACCCTCCCATTATCTAAAAAGTTGCGCGCAGCTACTCCAACTCCCCAGCTGCGCGTGCCTCCCCATGCTCCTCTCCTATTATCTCTATCTATCCAAGATGGTGTGTATCTAGTAGTAGATTGGCTTCTCCGGGTCGGTGAAATCGTAGACGACGACGGAGTGGGGCTTTGCGCCACCACGGCTCTTGTAGAAGTTGGTGAAGTCGATGGTGCGGTTGAAACTGAGGGCTCCGTTCTCCTCGATGTCGATGTAGAGGGCCTTGAAGTCGGCGGGGGTATTGATGATGCCGATCTCGCCGGTCTGGACGAAGTAGTCGGTGACGACGAGGTGCTTCTGGTCGGGGGAGACCTTGAGGTAGTGGGGGCCGATGGTGGGCTGGACGGTGTTGGGGTCATCGAGACGCTTGACGTTGTTGAGGTCAGAGATGTCGAGGGCGGCGATGTGGTTGGCGGTAGTCAGGGTGAAGTAGGCGAAGCGTCCGTCGGCGGTCAGATCGGAGTAGATGGCAATGGTGTCACGGGCCTTCTCGCCGAGGTCGTAGAGGAGCTCAATGGTACCCTGCTTGCCGTCCTTGTCGGTGCGGAAGGGGTAGATGATCCAGACTTGTCCGAGGTGGACGGCGGTGGCGATGGCAGCAGACTCCTTGTTACCTGGGATGAACTTGACGTCCTGGATACCGCCACCGTTGGGGATGGTCAGGGTGCGGATGATGGAGCGGCTGTCGAGGTTCCACAGGCGCAGGGTGTTGGCGTGGACAATGCCCGCGCTGGGCTTCAGGATGGTGACCGGGACGACGAAGTCAGAGGTGAGAATCAGGTTGTTCTCCCAGTCGATGGAGAGACCGTGGGGGGCAAAGGTCTCGCCGAGGATGTTGATGGTGCTGGCCAAGTCTTGCGGGTGCTCAGCGATGATGTTGAAGTCCTTATCGGTCTCGACGAGGCGACCTGGCGAGGTACCGACGGTGGCTGGGAGGTGTTAGAATTGAACAATGGCCAACAGAGCGATGGTACTTACAGCCCATGTAGGTGATGAAGAAACCTCCATCTGGCTTGGCGCGGATCTCATCAGCAATGGAGGAGAGCAGAGCACGGTTACTCTTCTTGAACTTGGGCCTGTAAGGGTCGGTGGTGTCGAAGTAGAAGGCCGTGTCCTGGGTCTTCAAGAGCGACAGGAGACCACCGCCGACGATGGTCTTGCCGTCAAGGCTGGGGCCCAAGTGATGAGGGCTGTTGCCGCTGGTGGGCACCTCAGTCAAGTGGATGAATTCACCAAAGGTATCCTTGTCACATGTTAGCCGTAATGTAGGGTGGCAAAACTGGGAATTAAACTCACATCATCCAAACTGTAGGTGGCCAAGAAATCCGCATATCTCTGATCAGCTGATCCAGTCCAGAAGTAGCCAACCTTCTTGGGCTTGATGTCGCTGCTGGGAATCTTTGCTGCGGGAATCGGAGGAAGGGGTGCCTGCAGAATAGGCAAAGGTGGCACGACCTGGTACAGGAGCTCACTGATGCCCTTAATGTAAGGGACGAGCGGTGGCAGGCTGAGGTCAGGGACCGGGTTGGCCATGACCATGGTGGCCAAGGCTGCGAGGGCGAAAGCGCTGCGAGTCATGATGATGATGACAGGCGGAGGTGTGAGTGGATGATGGAAGAGTGAGAAGGTATTGAGAAGGTATTGAGCGAGTTGATGTGAGTGAGTGATGAGATGAGCATGATTGAGCCAATTCCCTCGACTTATATAGAAGATCAAGAACCGCTCTCCCCCTTTTCCTCTCCATCTTCACCGACACGAGCGTGGGGGCTCCTCCGGTCAGCAATCCGATGCCAAGAATCAATAAAAGACGTGCTCTCGGAGCTCCGTGGTAGAAAATGAGGGTTTTCCGGATTTTTTCTGGGTATCCGTGAAGCTATCCTGATGTCGCCATCGAGGTGGAAAGGAGAAGTGTGAAAAACGACGAGGGTGAGGGAATCAGGGATAGTGGGGGACGATGGAGGAAAGCTTGATTCGAGTAAGGATCGACGATGCAGGTGCAGGATCTCAGTGCCGGATGACCCTGAATGGTTGGGGGGGGCGGCATAACGGGGAGCCGGGAGAGGGGAAATGACGGTAATGGAGAAGATGGAACTAACGAAAGAAAGGGGATTGGGGAACTGGGACGATGGAGATGAGGGATGTGCATGGAGCAGATGCATGGCATCGATAGCTCGCCGTCGGGGTGGCGACCCGGAGGGGACGGCGAGGATGCCAACTCAGGGAGAGGGTGAGACATTTGGAGCAGCTAACAGGTGACGTGACAGCTCGCTAGGCCCAAAATCCAGGGCGCGAGTGGGAGAAGGTGAAGAAGGCTCGGAAGATCACTCCTAGAGTGGAAGAAAAGAGATGAGACAGATGATGAGATGGCGGTGGGTTGATGGGCAGAGATGATCAGAGATGGGCAGATGTGCGCGATGCGTGGAGATGGCAGGCTGAAGATGCCCATGATGCCATGATGCCCCAATGAAGATGCGCTGAGGTTAAAATGAAGAGGCAGTGATAGACAGGGCAAGGCTGACTGAAAGGGGAATAAGATTTGCTGTCGAAGGGTCTTGAAGCCTGTTGAAAGCCTGTTGACCCTCCTGTCGACCATCTTGTCAACCTACATACAGGATCGCGTTCTTACCGCGTCCTTACCGCGCCCTTACCGTCTACCACCAGGCTGGGCTGGACTGCCCTGCCATCATCCTAGCCCACATCCCAGCCCACATCCCACCCGTGCCCTCAAGGCTAGATTGGGAAGATCGTCAACGATCACCATCGTCCATAAGCAGAATTGAGGATCTGAAGATGGCATGAATTGGGGATGATCATATTCAGGGAGGTCCCAGTAATTGTTGATATTTCAAATGAAAGTCGGTATTAGGGTTGAGTTAAGTTAGCATTGTCCGAGTGGGCGTAGTAGTGGGCGTTAAGAGGGGCGCGCTTATTTTGGATGGGTAGCTGCGATACGGTGTTGCGGTGTTTACTTGTGATGTAGCACGGTTATAGTGAGGCTTGGCAGCGATTTCGAATTTCAGCCACGCCTTGCGTCATACTCGACGAAAATCACAAATCACCCATCAACAACAGACAACAGACAACAGACAATGAATAAATCAACGAATAAAACAACCAATAACGACAAACAAAGCCAGTAAATACAACAAATAATCATTTTTTTTACCCTGCATAACTCGCTTTCCTGCCTCCAATTACCGTGTATAACTATTGTATAATTACAACTACATACTTACAGTATACTGCAATTGCGATCTATAGACTGTACAGACTGCAGAATATTAGTAATTCTCATGCCCCGCCACTCTAATTTATGTTTTCTTTTGTTTATCCCCTCCCCGTTCTTCGTTCCTCGCTCGTCCTTGTTCTTCCTTCCTTCGTCTCTACCCCCATTCATCCCTTCATCACCTTGTCCCCTTTCGCCCCCATCGTCCCATAATCCCCATCATCATCGCCGTTGTCAGCTTGGCTAGGTCCCACTGCCCTGCCCTGCCCTGCCT
>JPKC01003574.1:0-12977 GCA_000750925.1 Pseudogymnoascus sp. VKM F-4518 (FW-2643)
GGAGGGGTTGGGGGGGATAAGGTGGTTGGAGGTTTGTGAGGTTAGGGAGGGGGGTGTTGGTGTTGGGTGGCTTGGGATGTGAGATTTGCTGTTTATAGAGGTCTGTGGTACTGGGTTTGACTTGGTTTGAAAGCCTGGGTTGGGAAGAGTAGATTGGATGCTTAGAATACCCTCGTCGATGATTTCTCACGGAGGACAAAACATGGGCTAGACGAATGGCCACAGCGTTGTAGCATTAGTTTGTTTAGCGACGACAGTTTCCCAATATGCGATACACAGAGGGGTGATGAGAGACATCCGTGGACACCAATAGAGTCATATTTCTTCCAACACCGGCGTTGATGCTGCACGCAATCAGACCATCTGTGAATTTAACCACACAAAATTATCATTCACAACTAGTCTTATGAATAAATTTAGCTACTTTTATAGAAAATATAGTAGCCTTCTAATTACGCGTCGAACAAAATATTCCCATTTAACGATGTGGCGGGCTAGAAGGTTTCTGAAAAGGTCATCTTCCGTTGCTGTTTTACGCAACTCCCTTGCCCAGTTTCCAATACTCCCACACCCCAAATTCAATCACCACAAACCTATCTATACCCTAGCTTCAAACAGCCGTACAGACAGTATACGAATAGAAGTGGGGGGATATGCGCGTATATTTATTCCCATCTTATAACTCCGGTAATCATACCCCTCGGCATTCCCATCCTTTAAATCCGGTAACCCCCTGTTAGCTCAACGTACCTGCATTTCATACCAACAGCCTGTATATAATTAAACATATATGAAAAGCTTAGCATCCAAAAGAGAATCGTAATTCAGAATCACAGCAACCATATCCCAGCCAAAAGCCCTTTAGCACACTCCAATCTCCGCAATGGCCGCCCAAGTCGCCCTCCCCTCACTCACTCCCCGCGAAGCCGTCGCCGACGCCCTCCACCGCTGCGTCGTCGGCATCGATAGCAATAACCGCGACCTGCTCGAGTCAGGATGTCTAAAGAGCGAGGACATGACTATTACTATCGGCCCAGCCACTATCTCCGGGTGGAGCGCGATCAGCGAGTTCTTTCTCACGGTCTTCGGGCTGGTTACTACGCATGTGACTAGCAATATCCGCGTTGCGCTGGAGGACGGCGCAGATACGGCGTCTATGACTGCGCATGTGGTTGCCTATCATGTGAGGCCGGATGATGCGCTTAAGCCGGAGGACACTTCGTATACGGTGGCGTCATTGTATGATATAGATCTAGTTAAGGATGGCGATGATGGGTTGTGGAAGATTAAGAGGTGGGACTTGAAGATTCTGTGGACTACGGGTGATAAGGCGGTCCTGTATGGAGAAACTTGAAGATGTTACTATTTATAATTATGGACGTTATACCTTTTGTTAGTTGAAGAGCTGGCATAAGCGTGCTAAGCAAGAATATATATACTACTCTTCCCTGCCGAGAGCAGCCGTTCCATAAACGGACTAACCCATGGGAATCTATCATTATTCGCAAAACACCCCTCTGCCAACCAACGGACGAAACCTGCGCCTATCATATCGCACAGCCGTCCATAATAAAACATCACATATCGTACATAACCGCTACCTCTCCCTCCTATTACGCTGGCGGTGCTCCTTTCCTCGTTTCGCACGGCTCTTCTCCTTGGGTAGGTCAAGCGGCGTATCCTTCACCAGCTCCATCATAAGCCCAAGCATATACTCATCAATCGACCCCACCGGGCGTCCCCATGCATCCCGCTCCTCCTCCGCCACCACCACGCCATTAACCATAATCTCCGGCGCAGGCGTCGCACCCGTCGCCGGCGTGGCAGTGTCATCCATTGGCGTCGGCGCAGCAGTGACAGTCTTCTCTGCAAAATCCTCGACGTCGGCCTGTGTCTCCTGCGCCGCGGCCTTCGCAGCAACGACATCCTCCGTGTCCTCTGCCGCCTCGAGCACGCGCTGCACATTAGTGCTGTTATCCGGGCCACCGAGGACGCGGTCCATGGCTGCGCTGGCGGCGGCATCGGCGTCTAGGAGCGACGTGTCAGCGACGGCCTCTTCAACGGGCTTGGTGAAATAGTCTGTTGTGAAGGCGCCCTCTTGGATGACGACGTCGTCGAGCATGCGCTTCTGGTTCGCTTTGCGCAGGATGTTGGCCTCGATGGTGTGCTCGCTGACGAGGCGGTATATGTGCACGTCGCGCGTCTGGCCGATACGATGAGCGCGGTCCTGGCACTGCTTGTCCATTGCGGGATTCCAGTCGAGGTCGTAGAAGATGACGGTATCGGCACCTGTAAGATTGATACCCAGACCACCCGAGCGAGACGACAGGATGAAGGCGAGGATGCGCGTGTCGTTGTTGAAGCGATCGGTAAGAATTTGACGTTGCTCGATCTTGGTAGCGCCGTCAAGGCGAAGATAGCGATGGCCGTGGATGTTGAGGAATTGCTCGAGGATGTCGAGGACCTTGGTCATCTGTGTGAAGATGAGAGCGCGGTGACCACCGGCTTGGAGACGACGTAACAATTTGTCCAAGGCTTGTAACTTGCCGCAGTCGTACTGCAGGAGTCGCTTATCAGGGAACTGGACGGAGAGTCGCATGCGAGCTTCGTGGAAGGGGTCGGGCTTGTCGCGGTTAGGCGCCGTCTGGAAGTATTCCACGCCGCGGCGGGAGAGCAGCACTGGAAGTGCATCGGGTGCAACGATGGGAGGCGTGATACATGCGAACTTTTGGATGTAGGGCTCCAGTTCCTCGGAGCGTTGCTCTAGCGTGAGAACCATGTCTTTCAACACGCTCGACGACTTCCAGATCCACTCTAGCAATCGGTCTCGTCGGCTAGGCCGCTTCTCGAACAATCGAGGATTTACCCCGAGATCAAAGCGCTTGACAAGACCCTTGCCATACATTGGCTTTGCCTGTCGCCGTAAAGCATTGAGATACACAATGTGCTGTAGCTCCTCGAACCGGCTCCACCGCGATGCGCTTTCCAGGAAGACAAGATTTGATTTGACAGTCGACGGATCCATATTTGTCATGCCGTATTGAGCACGGAGACGTTGAGCTTCACGCATGTCCATCAGAACACGCTGCGCCGTCAGCATATTGCTGCGCTCGTTAACGGCTAGGGATAAATGCTCGTTCCTTGTGGGCACCAAATTTAAGAAGCCCAAGCTGACAGTGCTCATCGGGTCTTGCCACAGAAGCTTGCGACGGACCATGAGGTCTGTCATCTGGAAGCTAGCAACGGCCGACTTCTTCATAGGAAACGAGCTTAGGATAGGCCGTTCTAGGAAGAGATCTGGGTGGTTGCAAACTTTCCTGAGCTGCATAAGGCAGTTGATAATCGATAGGTAGTTCCCCGACGCGAGGGTTTCGCGGGTACCAGACCTGCTCAAAAATCCGTCGTATAGTTCCCTTTGTCGCCTGGATAGTCGGCAGTACTCGACATGTTCATACTTGGCTGGCATCTGCTTCTCCACGTCCGCCTTCATTCTCCTAAGAAGATACGGCCGAAGAACTTTGTGTAGCTTGGTGATGATAGCACGAGCCTCATCATCCATTGTTTCACGCCCGTTCTCAAGGATTTGCTCTTGCGGTTTCTTGAACCATTCAGAGAACTCCTTTAGGTCTGCGAACCCGCCAATACCTTGCTCCGTGCCGTCAGATGGCATCAGGAAGAAGAGCAACGACCAAAGTTCAGTGAGGTTGTTTTGGAGCGGAGTTCCGGTCAAGAGTAGCCGTGCTCGTGTGTTAAACGTGAGAAGGGTCTGCCATCTCTGGGAGCGGAAATTCTTGATGTTATGTGCTTCATCCAGAATCATGTAATGCCATTTCCGACGTTTGAAGACCTGTTGATCTTGCAGGACGAGCTGATACGACGTGATGCAAACATTCCAGGTGTCTACATCATTCCAGCCCTGGCGCTTCCGTTTCCTCTCCTCTTGAGTGCCGTAATACGCGAGAATTTTGAACCCAGGACACCACTTCTTAAACTCCATCTCCCAGTTGAGCATGACACTCGTCGGGACAATAACCAAGTGAGGGCCCCAGACATGATGCTCGCACGCCAAATGAGCCAGTAGTGCGATGGTTTGGATAGTCTTGCCAAGACCCATCTCATCTGCAAGAATTCCGTTCGTATTATTTGCATACAGCCCCGCAAGCCAATCTAAACCATAGTGTTGATATTCTCTCAGGGTCCCTCTTAGTAAGAATGGTACTGGAGTTTTCAAGTTCGACGTTGTTTGAGGGGTTACGCTGGGCGTAACTTGACCGCTATTCTGATCTACGGACGAAGTTGACTCGGCATCTGATGGTTTCGTCACGGAAGTCCTTGGGGTGAGCTGAGTGCTGTGATCTGCGCTGACAACTTCGCCTCCGGCCTCGGAGGTAGCATCGACGTTCATGACTTCAGATAGAGGGTGTTGTGGATGATCATCTACCTCCGCACTCGCCTTCTCCTCATCGGCAGCAGGCGCAAGAGGCGATTGGGGATGAGACGCATCTGGAATTAACGAGACCTCATCATCCTCGTCGAGCATATCTTCATCTTCTGCTGCAGCTGATGGCGTAGATGGTGTTTTATCCACGCCCATCTCTGCTAGGTCTGAAGGTGCAAGGAACCCCAAGAGACTGGCATCTCCTTGATCGTCGCCGTCTTCTTCCGATTCCTCCTCCTCTTCGTCATCGCTGTCTCGTTCATCATCACTGGACCCCATATCGTCATCCATATCTACGGATTCGTCGGATTCATCTGCTTCGCTCTCACGATTGATATTGCTGGCAGTGTCTAATAATACATCCACGTCGGATTCTTCTTCGTTTTCTTCGTCGACTTCCATGCTCACAGGAGTTTCCGGAAGACTGGAGTACTTCTGTTTCAATTCTTCCAGCGTCAAGTGCTCATCACCGCCTTTATCTTCAACGTCGCGTTCTTCGTCAGCTTCTGACTCCGATGACGACATATTGCTGTCACTTTCGCTGTGGTTTTTGTCGGCCTGATCATCTGCCGATAGATCATCATCATCTTCGTCTCCTTCTTCTTCGGAAATATCAGAGTCTTGGTGGGTGCGTCGCGCCTCAAGCTTTTGTGTGGATAGGTCGACAGCTTCGTTGAGAGCCTTGCGCACTCTGACCTGCTCCTCTGCCTCCCATTGCTTGAGGCGCCTCTTATTCACTTCGGCCTTGACATTGTCCCAGGTAATTTGCATTGTCCTCACAACAGACCTATATCGTGATTCGACTGCTTTTTGCGCCTCTGCCTCCACTTCTTCCAGAGACTTGGGTTGCTTCCTGTGCCATTCGTCCTTGCAAGCTTCGGCAAGGCGCTTCGCATTGCGCTTGTGTTTCTTGTGCTCCTCAACCATTAGTATCCTGAATTCCGCCACAGCACGGACTAAGTGGTCTTGGTGAGAGTATTGTCTTGGTATGCGCTTGCTGCTTTCTTGCTCTTCTGGTCTGTATGCGGATGAAACTTCCTCACTTAGGACACCACCTGGCAAGGCCGCATCTTCCATTCTAAGAATCATCCTGGCTTCCCTCAATGCCATATCATCTGTATACCGCACATCATCTTCCGCAGAAAAGAGGCCCCCTTCCTCGATAGGCTTGTTGAAAGCATTCTGTACGTATTCTTCAAAAGTTGGATATTGTTTCGGTCTTCGAAGAACTAAATCGGGGTGTACGTGCGGCAGAGTCGGCGGCTTAACCTTAAATCGGATACGGGGCGATTTCGTCTTGGACTCGGGGCTATAGCCTTCTATTGCATCCTCGTCATTCGGTGTCTCCTTGGAGCGAATATCCGACGCCCTCGCAGATCGGCGTATTGTTGTTGGCGTGCCTCCAGGTTGAGACATACGTTTCTTGTACGCTCTCTTGACACGTGCGGGGTGTGGCGACTGTTCATTTTCGCTGGCCTCGGGTTGCGACATCCGTTTCTTATATGATCTCTTGACACGAGGTGGTGACTGCTCATCCTCGCTGACCTCAGGCTGAGACCCTCGTTTCTTATACGCTCTCTTAACGCGGGCAGGAGGCGATTCTTCATTGTCGCTCAAGGCGCCTTGTGACCCCGTCTTCGGCGGCGATTTATGCGCATTGCCTTTCCCTGGCGAGCTTCCCAGCTTGTTATTCGACATATTTCCATCATTCTTGCTAGTAGCCGGTAAAGATTGCCTTCCCTTACTTATCTTGTCCGCGAAAGTAGTTGTCTGTGAGGCACGTCGAGTTCGGCGTTTGTCGGATGGTGGTTGTAAAGTGAGAGGTAACTGGTTTGTCCGGCCAGATTTTCGTTTCCCATCTTGAGTAAACGACGAAGGGCCTTCTGCGACTATCTTCTTCCAAGGTGGCGAGTTGTCCTTTTTACGCGTCAAGCTGGATGGCGTGCCTTCACTGACTCTGCGCCTCTTGGGAGGTGGTTCGTTATTGGCGCCGCTTTCATCGTGTCCATTCGTATTCGGCGGCGTTTCATCATCAGGTGGAATATCTAATGTTGCTTGTTAAAATGTTTGCGCTTCGTGGTTATTATACCTTCGTTGATGTGGAGATGCGTACCATAAATTGCTTGATGTTCCGTCGTCTCAGACGCGATCCCCGGCATTTCTACGTGGTGTGCGCTGGACACTACCGTGTACAGAGCGAACCATGCATCTGCAGCGCCAAAACTGGCATCAAACGATGCAGACGGCTTCAAATATTCTTCATACAAAGTCTGAGTATGTACAGGGCAAAATGGCGGTTGTTGTGGCTTTCGAGGTGATTATTTGACGATTATGGACGCGAGAGAAATCTAAATGGGGATGAAGTAAGCCGCAGATCGGGATTTAGCGAATCTAAGCTAATCGCGGACGACGACATAACCACCACTCGTCGAACCGCCAGAAAGGTGCAAATCGCAACAGCCTTCAGTCCCACAACAGTACGTCGACGCGCGATTGAACATAGCTATCTATTGCTAACCGCTTGAACAGATGCTCTCACGACGCATTGGCCGCATCCAACGCCTTGGGGCGATCGCCCAGGTAGCTCGCCCTGCGGGCGCGATCCAAAAACGATGCCTCTCCCAGGCCGACATTGAGGATCCGAACATGGTCAGTCCACTGGAATCGATGAGTTGTGCGATAATGTTAGTATTGAGACTGATTTTTTACCTACAGAACGGAGGATACGTGAGCCCACCGCCTATCAAGCGCCAGTTCCGCGACCCCAATGGAGATTGGTGGGATAAACAACAGCGCCGTAACTATGGCGAACCAGTACATGAAGACGACGACATTCTCGGTCTGTTCTCTCCAGAGGAATATACGCACACCAAACCGGCTACTGCCTTCTTCCAGATCGGCTGCTTCATTACCGCGGTGTTTGGTCTTTGCGGCGTAGTCTACGTCCTCTACCCGGATAAGCAATCATACCCAAAGGAGTATGAAGGAGGATTGGAGAAGGAGCTCGGTGGGCCAGGAGTTACTAGGGTAAGTTGAATGTGCGATGCGATGCCGAATACAAAAACTAACCTCAGTACAGGCACGAAAGGCAGGAGACCCATATCAGTGATTTAGAACTTGAGTGGGACTGAATGTATATACACCAATGCAATTATCAATTACCAATATCACCAGGCTTTTGTTACGTGCTTTGAAGAGAGAGACACGTATAATGTGAATAGCTTTGCCGGCACCTTCGTATCAAATGGGCAGTTGCAGTTACTGTCATGAATGGGAACAGTAAGAGTCCCAGTTTACAAATCGCAATTTGAAGAGCGTTGTTCGACGGGAAATATTTGCCAGCCCGGATGAGCTGGTCCAATATTCACGAAATCAAGCGCTTGTGAAGGAAGTCTTGGTTATTAATTTGGGCTTAGATCAGTAGTAGAGTGCCTACGAATCTTTATACAGCCTTGTGCTGCTCAAAAGTCCGCAGAGCGACTATACATGACAGGAGTATACACAGCAATTCTAATTGAAGTAAAGGCGTTCAATCATGGACGGCTACAGGCGATAAGCTGGTTACTCACGGATGGAACCAGGGATATATATTTTTATGAGTTTGAATTTCTGGTTTCAATCCTGAGCTACACAGACCCTCTTCATATTTTTGGGTGGCACGAGTACATTTCCATCTAATTGCGAGCTTTATCCTTTTTCCATCCTACCGAGCTACTCATATAGTGCTACGGTGGATGTCAGAGTGCTACTTCCTCACCTTACATTCTGGCACGAAAGCGGAAGGAGCGATGGGACGTTCGTCCCTTCCCTTAGATATAATGTGTGGCGCCTTCAACGATAGCCCGGCTCGCCTTGATCGACGATATCCTTTTCTATCTTCAGTTGCATGAGCATCTCCATTGATGTTACTTTTCCTGCCTTGACTTTACTTCTTTTTGTTTGACTAGACCTCGCGGCAAGCTGCATTCATCATTCTGCCCAGTGCCTTTACTGCTTGACACGGTGCATCATGCGCTACCAGAACTGGGACGTCCTCCTGTTCTCGGACAAATCCAAGGTTCCGATTCAAGAGTTCAAGACTACATGCCATGTTATCCAAGACTCAGGTAAGGCAGTTGATGGCATAGCATCTTTACTCATGGGTCTTACATCCCGGCCACGAAGGGGGAATATGGGCTAACCGCCTCGATGCAGAATACCTCCCAACGCAGGGCACTCTGCCATTGCTTCCAACAGTTACTTCATTCGTGCCAGCTCTAGGACAGGGGCAGAATTTTCGGCTTTCTATTCATTCATGGGAGGCACCGGAGCCGAGCCGTTTTGCGCTCAACTTCACCAAGGAGCCAGGTCTCATCATGTTTGAAGCCCGGGTGTTTATTGATGGACGACTGGCGGGGTGAGCCACATCGTTGCGAGTATAGGTCGACGATACTGACAAGGATGGCTACAGATACAGGTATTTTGGACGTGACGGCCCATGGCCAACAATCATTGAAACGGGAATAAGTGAGTGTTTGACATGAATACCCCACGGACATCCATTGCCTCACCTTGAGTAATCAAACTGACCCCGCCAACTATCTAGACGTTAATAAGAACGGAGAACTGGAGACTTTGAAATTCCCTGAATTTCATCAAGAACTTCTTGCCCAGAACTATTGGAATGCAGGCGACGACCTTGGACGAATCAAAGTCGTTATTGCGGAAGGCTTGCACCGAGAGTCGCCAGCAATGCCGTTTGATCGTATAAAAAATATTGTGGCTTTCTCGTTCCAGCACGCTCCTTTGGGTATGTGATCATTATCAGATGAGTGCCCTAAGAGTCTCACAGAGGGATATTTTGTATCAACCATTTGGCTGACTTGATACCTTTCAAGAGGTCCTCGAAGCTTCAAGTATTGCGTGGCCAAATGCAGAAATGTGGCGCCACATTTCATTTGTTGCAGGAATGGTACCAGGTGGTAACGTTCCAAGAAAGTCCAGTGAGGGCGCTATTGAAGCTCATAGCCACTCTCCACGACGAAGGTCCGCTTCCTTAGCTCGGCCACAGCGGCCTCCCCCAGCGATGGGTATGATGCCCCCTCCTGGATTGCCTCGCCCTGCCCATTTCGATCCGTTCACGGAGCCCCGAGTGACTCAGTGGCGCCAACCATCATCAGCAGACGTGTCCATGCCGGATTATTCCAGTTCAGTCTCGCTGGCTAGCCACAGTCGTCAGTTCACGGACCCTACATCCAGCAACAAACCAGAGCAGCAGCGATTTCAGTCCTTGGAAAGTGTCGGTGCTTTCGAAGGTCTCTGTGAAGCACTGAAGCCAGCCAATGTTGGTAAAAAGAGCGTCTTAGGAGACTCGGATGACGTCAAACCTGCTCAAAATAAAGCGTGTAAGGTGCCAGATGACTATCATTCTAGTGAGTTGGACACCCTTCGTCTCAAAATATTTGCTGAAGCAAAAATAGTTAGAAGTATCGCTGGCCAGACCACGCCTGCAACAGCACCTGAATCTGGCATTTCCGGAAGTGTCAAGAGCAGAAAAGAGAATGCCCAAGATTCCCCGCTCCCAAGAGAAACTGTATCCGAGGGAAACACATTCACTTTGGGCGCCTCGCAGCCATCGTCGGCGATTAGTGCGGCGGGGCACAAGAGGCAGCGTGTCGTCACGCCTGCATCGGTAAAGGCTATCGATCAGGAAGCTGAACCGAAGAATTTGATAATGAGGAACATCTCACAAGGATCGGCAGGGCGTCGTGCTCTGGGTGAGCTACCGAATGCCCTGTGATTTCTTTACCAACGCTACTCGACCGGTAAGGCTGCAATGCAGCCCACGGGTATTCGGCCTGGTTAGCGCTAAGTTCGAAGGGGAAAACGATCAAAATTAGAGATGTGGGTTTTATGAAGGAAGAGGGGGAGACGGTGTAGCCTCTCCTGATTACAGTGGGGGTTTTCGGAGGGCGGGTTGCACTACTTTGTGGTAGAATTCTTCGTTATCTGTATTTCTTATTGCCTCGCTCTATATCGCTCTCTCGGAGGTATCGTAGGGACTCGATCTGTCGATCGGTCCGCGTCCACAAAAAAATCGTTTCTATTCTTACACAAAGTTTCATTCATTCAGAACCGCGCGCAGTTTGACCCCCACACCATCCACACACACCCACCAGGTCGGGCCCCCCACCTCCCTAGCCGCCCATCACCGACGACCGCCTGCGCTGCTCTCTCCCTTTGCTCTTGCTGCTTGCTGCCTGTCCGCTCCTTGCTCGTGATCATTGCTTAAATGATCCGGGGGGTGGGGGCTTCTATCTTCGCCGCCTTGAGGGATGGAAATGGATGTTTTGCGTAGTATAAAAAAAAGGGTTTTGTGTGTGTGGGTGATTTGACACTCCTTTTTTTTCTTTCTTTCTCTCTGGACTTTGCTGGGGGCCCTTTCTTTCGCTCCGCTCCCTCACGCTCAAAAAACACACACACGTACGGTCTATAATCGTCGTGTTTCCCTGCCTTTCGCCATTTCCTCCTCCTGCCTCCTGGAACTATCCTCCCTATCCCCATCCCGGCCCCTTTCCCCCTCCCCCTACGTAGCAGAATCGAATATTCGAAGGTAAAAACCAGAAGTAAGAAGGTCACAAAACAACACAAAAAAAGGGAAGCCGGAAAAAGGAGGGAACCGGGAATATAAAAAGAGAAACAAATGTGAACATGTTACGCCGCGCCCATCAACAGAAAAAAAGCAAAATCAAAATGAGTTGATCCCTCCTCCCCCGTTCGTCCCATGATGCAAGAGAAGCCACAAAGGGGGTGTCGTAAAGGAAAGAAAAAAATATATATGTTGTTTGTTCATGGTGCTTGCCCCATTTGTTATGCGCCGTTTGCAATGCTTTCGAATTCCTGACGTTTGGCGGAAAGTGTTTGGTGGTGGTAGTGAGTTTTATGAGTGTAGTAAGTAAGGATCGGTTTGGTTTGTAGGGTATTGTTTGGATGTAGAATTGGAGTTGGGTTCGAGTTTATTGACTCGCTTGCTCGGCCGTTACATTCGTTACGCCTCGTTCATCGCGTTGCCGGTCTTCTTGCCTGCCTGTATGCCTGTCCGTCTTCCTATGCACCTGTCTGTCTGTCTGTTCCGCGGCTGCTGTGTATGTATGTGGGCCTGTTACCCCTGAATTTTTGTCCCCTGCGCGAATGCGAAAATGGCTGGGTTTGCGTGTATGTGTGTAAATATGTGGATTTTTTGATACTTTCGCGGCCCGGAGGGTAAAAAAAGGGTGGTATCAGGGCATCATGGCAGGGAGGCGGCAGGCCAGGCCGGGCCGGGACAGGACAGGCCAAGGCTGGGCAAAAGCGACAACGGCTACGCCTCCTACTTCTTCCTGTTTCCAGAGCCAGTAGCGGTGATCTTGGAGGTGGACATGAGGTCGCCGATGTACTTCTGGAGGAACTTGTTGTTCGAGTCGAGCTTGTCATGCTCTTCCTTGACCGCCTCTATGCGGTTGTAGATCTCGAGAAGGGATTCTTGGAGAAGCTTCGCGTGTCTAAATTAGGAACAAGGGGTTAGAGGCTATTTTTTTTGGCTTTTGGGAAAAAGGTGATAAAAATATAAATTCTGCGGCTGGGGAGGCAAGGGGCAGGGCAGAGAGCGGCAGGGCAAGTACTGACTGTGAAAGCTGTGCTCTAGCCTCTTGGCTCATCTTCTCCAGATCCTCGCTGTTCCTCCTCGGGCTCATGGCCCTGGCATCGTCCTCATCGAACACCTCCTCACCCTTCTTCAGCTCGACGTTCGGTGCATCGCGCGGCACAATTATGGTCCCGCTGCTCTTTCTCGTGCCGATCTTGGGTCTGGTGGCTGTGGACGCGGAGGACGCAGCGTCGCTGTCTGTTACAGGTGGGGCCCCTTGGGAGAGGCGCCGCGGCGAGGTAGTAGAAGAGGAGGCGGAAGAGGTAACTGCTGTATCGGGGGGCTCACGGGCGGTCGTGCTGCTGGTGCTGTGTTGTGTTGTTGTCGTCATGCTGGTGCGGTGACGGATTTAGAGACGGGACGGAGAGAGTGCTTGCGGTGTTGCTGCACAGGGCGTTGGCGTCCGGTCTGTGATATGGGATCGGTGAGGATTACTCATGTGTGAGTCTGGGGTGGTGTTTGGTGGCCGGGGGGGATTTCAGCAGAGTGGGCCGGTGGAGGGTGTGATTAAAGGCCAGTGTTTTTTTGGGGGTTCAAGAGGCGGTATATGAGCTGGATGTTGGGCTCAATGTCGGTGTCGGTGTATACCTTTAATGCGGAGGGTATTATTATGTCCTTGTATATCTGGATGACTGCCTCTGTATGTGTGGTGTATGTGCTGTATGGGGTGTATGTCTCGGCGTAGAGAAGGTCGAGCTGGGATTGCGAGAGGATGTTGGACGTGGGATATTGAAAAGAAGGTTGAAGGTTGGATGGATGAAGGTAGAAGGATGGGAGAAGCAGTGCGAAGAAAGTCTTGAGCGATGGTGGCTGCCTTCCGGCGCACTGGGGGTGTGTGAGTGGAGGGGAGGAGAGGGGCGCGGAGGGGAGGGGAGA